>JABFEA020000043.1:7045644-7070480 GCA_019775915.2 Cyphomyrus plagiostoma
AATATTTATATTTCAAACAATGGTCGGTTATTAAAATATGCCCCCCCCCCCCCCCCCAAAAGAATCCATGCACCGAACACTAGTATTTCTGTGCATTTTGACCAGACGGTGGTGAAACTCCCACTGGATGATGGCACAGGTTCAGCCTGCGTACTTTACAATGGAAAAGTGCCGATAGCCAGAGACAGGCACGGACCTCCCATGGCTGCGAAGCTGGGGTCTATGTGCAGTGGGTTCCAGTCCCCGCTCAGGCGGTACAAGGCAGCCTGGAATACATAGAGGTCTGTCACAGCCAGGTTCTGTACAGGACCATTAACAGGACAGTCAGAACATCAGCTCCAGCTCACTAAAACTGTAATTTAAGGAAAAAAGGACAAAACTGGAGCTCAAAGTAAAACCAAAATCAATGATGTGTTAAACTCCTGTGGTCTGGGAGGCACTGAAGGAACAGTTAGACACAGAGTCTGACACTGCAGATATGGATTCACCGATGTATGAAAAGAAAAAAGCTCTCATCTCCCAGTTTTATTTTGGATAATTCCCAAGGAAATAAGGGCACATGACTTAGGTGACCCCACCTTTAAACTTCATGCACAGTTACACAAGTAACAGAACAGAGCATTTCATCTCACTGTCACCAGACAGGAGGTTATCGTTACTGCTTCACCAGTGAGTTGTGTGTGCACGCGCGTTTCAGTTGTAAGATCAGCACTGCAGAGTCCCTTAGAGATCTGCTCCACCCTTAATGGGAGACCATTCTTCCATACACGTTTGTCCATCCTTGATACGGAGAAGCCGTGTACCCAACAAAAGGCGACTGCAGGCCGGCCCAAACGGAAGTGGGTGGAATAGTACCTGATCCCTGGAGGTCACATCAGACAGCACTGCGTCTGGGGCTCTGGCTGGAGGGGGCACTGTCTCCTGTGGAAGAGATGGGGGGTGGCATGAGAGAAAACACAAGCATCAGCAGGGCAGTGTTATTTGCTTCAGCTATTCGGGGGGGACGCCTGATGTTACCTTTGCCTTGCTTGAACTCCTCTTTCCCCCAAAGCCCCCCATTCCCATGATGAACAGGCTGAACTGATTGAAACACACCAGCTCTTTACCGTGGTACGTATGAACTGCAAATGGAGAGAGACAGGAGGGGTGTGAGAAGATACGGCTCACCCTGACATCTACAGATGCATTTAGAAGGCGGCCAGCAAGTCACCATCCAGGAGGACGACGGCGCCGGAGCCCTTGTCCAACACATCAGCCACGGTGGCCTGCGAGGTCAGCGTCCCTGCAAGTGCAGGGCAGCGGTAAATGGAACCCCCCGGAATTCTGGGTAATGTGACAGACGGCAGGGAGCATTGAGCGCAGCTTACCCGAAGTGGGCAAGGGCCCGTAGAGCTCAAGATACTGCTCTCCGTGCAACAGCTGGCAGGGACGGAGGGACATTCATGTCACGGGATGAAGAGAAAAACATCTGAATGCTATGCGTGTCACAGCAGTAACAGCAGGATTCAGACTGCATGGCTATATGCAGACTACATACTGCAAATCAAAGTTACTCAATTTTAAGAATTCATTTACATTTTTTTTTTGGCAAAGCAGGGTCACACAGTCCTTTGAGCAATTAGGTATTGCTCAGAGGCCCAATGGCAAAAATCACTCTCCCGACGAGGGGGATTTGACCCAGTATCCTTCTGTGTGTATGTGGGCTGTGTTTGGCCCCGGTGCAGGCCATCTCACCCGAGTCAGGTCGATGTTGAGGTCCGGGACGGAGCTGAGCCCCCCCTCCATCATGGAGGCCTGGGATGGGATCACCCCGAATGTGGGCAGGCAGCAGAAGTCCTCGTGACCCTCGTACAGGAACTTGAGGTGGTCGGGCTCCTTGGTGGACATGCCCACGCCCAGGGCATACAGGATGCAGTGCATGTTGGAGTAGCTGAAGGATATTTCCGGCAACTTCTGTCCGACGGCTGCCAGCTGATGGGAAGGGGGCACAGGTTACACAACGTTTCCAGTCTTGACAGGTCCTGACAAGAAACTTAGAAACATGTTGCTGGTAAATTCGATTAGAGCATCTGTTTGTCATAAAACAAATTTCTCAGTTTCAAAATTTGAGACACACACACACACACACCTCATCTAAAATCATTTTACACAGCATCCCAACATTTTTTGGAAATGGGGTTGTACCTTGCAGGAATTATAATTTATGGCATATTTTACGACAATGCCCTTTTTGTAAGGTCTCTGGGGGACAGACACCACTTCATTTCACGTTTTCACAACCCAGCCTGATCAAGTTAATGTCTCTGATAATTATTTACACTTATAAATGGTAATAGGAATAGAATTAGCCTCATACAGTACTGTACCTCGAGCCAATGAACTGCTGAAATGGCACTTTTCCAAGAGCATCACAAAGTTGTGTGTGTGTTTCTTTATCACAAACCATTTATATTAAGAATTCTTGTTAAATAGGTTTTATAGCAGTCCGTATGGAAGTGCAAGTTGTCCTTAAGTCAGATGTTTTTGACCCGGGGACTGTCTGTAGACATTGAGCGAATTGTTCCAGCAAGCAGGAAGATCCAACTAGAAAAATGTCTTATTTGCAAATGTTCACCTCAGTTTAAATTAACTACTATATATTTTGTAAACTGGGACAGGCTAAATTATTCTACATTTCAAAACCATTTCTGAACCAGTGGCGTTATAAGCCATTTTAGCTTCAACATGGCTGGGTCATGGTGTAGCGGCTATAGCCCATTGTACTCACAGGACTGCTGCCCCCTGGAGGAGTAGAGATGAAAGCGCTGGTTGGATTGGAAACCAGGTTCTCAGAATTTTTGTCAGAAAGCACCTCTATCACAGTATTGAGGGCCTCTAAGAAGTGAATGACAGTAGAAGAGAGGGGAAAAAAGGGCAGTGTAAGACTCAATTCGGCATATTCCATGGGGGAGGGGAGGGGGGTGCTGGGGCGACCAGCTGCCAAATATGCACCTTGAATGCTGGTAGGTTTGACGGCATTACGGAAGTCACAGATCTGGTCCCAGTGGTCCCGCACAGCCTCGGGGGTCATGGGCTGACTGCGGCTCTGCAGAACCGCCCCGGGAGTGCGCTCCCACCGCACTGCGGGAGCACAAGGGCGCACACACATGAGGCCACAGCACGCACCTTCTGGAGTGTTCTGGAGCAGCTGGGGCCCCAACACCTGCTCCCAGTGGCAAGTGTCATATACACACCAGTAGTCCAAAAAGCTACCGTGTCTAGTAACTCATACAGCAGTTTGATGACATCACTCACATTTTCCAACCCAGCCAGCTCCAACCTGAGAAGAACAAGGAGCAGTCAGATTTATGGGAAAATATCACCTTTATGTAAAGGTTTTAATGTTCCTATTACATTTCTGTGGGGAGGTTTGACCGGTGGGTAGGGGTGCCGATCACTCACCTCAAATACACCCCCATTCTCCTGACACTGGTCATGACACAACCAGAGGACCAGAGGAGCAACATACTCTGGCTTAAGGGCTTCTAGCAAATCTAGGGTTTAAAAAAAAAAAAAAAAATTTTACCTTTAACTAGGCAAGACAGATTAAGAACAAGTTTCTTATTTACAACTGTGGCCTGGCAAAAGGAATAGCCTTTTGTTAGTACTCTCTCAAAGAGAGGAAAAAAAAAAAAAAAAAAAAAATTAACTTTTTGTAAACAGTAGATGAGTTACACATTTACAAACCTAAAAAAAAAAAAAAGTGATTATGAATAAAAAGCAGAGACAGATGGCATCACGCTGAAACTGACCGAGTGCAGGCATGCAGCACTGCTGGAGATGCTCCACTACACAGTCCTGCAGGGGTCTGGGTACAAACTGCAGCTCAAAGCATCGTCCCCCAGGACTAAAGCATAAAAATGACCTCCGCCCATCCCCCCACAGGAGGCCCATGCTGATCTGCAGGCTGAACAGCTGTGCAGTACATTCCAAAAGCTGCCGGGCCTGCTGTATGGAGTCAACATGCAGCACACAGGTCACTCAGCGCCCGACACCAGATTCTGCCACCTCCAAGTGGTCCCTACCCTATGGGATTATGCCACCACCCACCAGGAGATCCCCCTACACCTCATGGGATTATGCCACTGCCAAGGGGATCCCCCCCCACCCCCAGGGCATCATCCCAAGAACACCGCAGGCTGGCGTCACAGAGACCTTTCACAGAATTGAGCAGAGAAAGCAATCGAGTTACAGCAAGCGATGAGTGAAACGGGAGCACTAACAAGACAGACCGGCCACTGGATTCAGACGTGAGAAGGTTAGGATCGCGAACCGCGGAGGGTCCTGGGGAGCAGGCGAAGCAGACCTGGGGGCATGACTGTCTGCGTGAGGCGGGAGCTGGCCGTGGGGGCGATGCTGTTGCAGTGGATGTTGTCCTTCTGACCCTCTATGGCCAGCGTGTTGGACAGGCCGAGGAGCCCCAGCTTAGCCGCGCTGTAGTTCGCCTGCCCAAAGTTCCCATAGATGCCGGCAGTCGACGTGGTCATGATGATCCTGCCAAAAGAAGGAGTGCTGGTCAGCCTCCACATCTGGGCAAAAACAAGAGCAGAAGATGCACCATAGATTCCCCACAGATCCTGACTATACAGGGCCACACGATGAATGCATTGTGGAGCCAAACAGATGAACAGGCACGGCCACAGCGATCGTTGAGGGCCGCAGTGTAGCTTGGGCCGATTTAACCACACCTGCCAAACTTCTGCTTCCTCATGTGGTTCCAGGCAGCCCTGGTGACTTGGAAGGAGCCCCTCAGGTGCACTCTGTGGATGAGGTCTGCCAGAAAGCGACAGTGAGGGGAGACAGGCCAGGAGGTCAGGGTGACAATCCTCACTGTAGCCACCTGCCGCTGGGAAGGGCTGTGGCCTGTAACGCATGCCTGCAACCCCAGAAGCCCAGTACCCGTGGTGGGAAAACAAGCAGACTTCCTTACCCCAGTCCAGGTCACTTGTTCTAGCAAAGGAGCGATCTCGCAGTATCCTAGCATTGGTGAAAATCCAATATAGAATTTTTAGGAATATTAGCTCTAAATAAGATTTGAGCCGTTAGTTTTTTGTACATTTCAGTGCAACATCAGTTCAAATGTGTACTTACCCAGCATTGTTGATGACAATATCTGGGGGGGGGGGGACACAAAAATAGTTAACTATATGCTAACTAGACTCCTACACACAGTATTACCAGTAATTAATTTAGCCATGTAATCATGCAGTCAAATCAAAGAATTTAACTGCATATTAATTGAATGTAGTTGTATGGTTCCCTCTTGTTACTGTACCTATCCTCCCAAATGCATCCAGAGCAGCCTGGATCAGCTTCTCCCCATTTTCCACAGAGTCTGGAAATGAAACGGCAAGCCATGAGTCTGTCATCTTTGCACTCGTGAAAAGGTCATGTACCACACCCCAAGCTCTCTCTGTTTTACGTGACCATACATGCATAAGGGACAGCATCATCCTCTGAGTGTAACTTAGCTACAATACACTGCAACACCACAAGTCCTACATAGAGGCCTGGCCAGGCCAAATGTCAAATACACCATAAAGCAAGTTAACCAGCATTTGTTGTTAAACTATTTGTCCAGAGACTGACAATTGGCAGCTACAATCACAGCATGATTAGTTAAGAGGAGGAGTACAATTAGAGATGGCCGCAGCTCTGATTTATGAGAGGAATCCACACGCCAGACACTCTGGATAAGTACCTATCTGAGGAAGTAATTAGAAAGTAACTCTGCCTGAAAGTTTGTCCTATGGTATCGTGCAACATCTAATCAGTCAATTCTATATGAACACCTTTCATATTTTTATAACTAAGTGTGGTTACTGCTTAGCGAGCACTCTGTACCCAAATTTATTAATGCCTGGTGCAGCGCTTTATTGCTATAGAGATACGAGAATCTGATCACACTACACACCATAATTCGCTACAGCTTGGCCTCCCCTTCTTTTTATTTCAGCCACCACTTTGTCTGCAGCACTGGAACTCTTGCCATCCCCTTTGATGTCACCACCAAGGTCATTCACTGGGTGAAACGAAAACCAGCAATCATTATCAAAATTATTATTGGGAAGGGACAATGTATTCACCACGGCTGGTCATCTTATCCACGCACAGACACGTTCGCAGCGAAATATTCTGGCTAAGAAAAAAAATCTTTATTAAAAAGGTCCATCAGAATTCACCATGATCCCCGGTATTCATTCTGACACAAATGGAGACTGATAAAAACAGAAGTTGTCCCAGGGATGAAGCCGACACGTGAAACCACGCATCGCGTTGCTGACACCTGAACACAACACCACGATCCTGTTTCCGGTGTTTGCGCACAGGTGTCCAACCTGAAAGCCCAGTTCAGCTCCAAAGTCCCTGTGACTCACCAACAACAAGGGCACCTCGATCAGCAAAGGCCAATGCATACTCTCTCCCAAGTCCTGCAGAGAATACACAGGAATAAGAAAATCCCGTACTTTGAACACTAACGTTAATAACCTTATTTACTTATGGGGGGGCGGGATAATAATATACTAGCCTGCGTTCCTGGCTCGGGCTGTAACCCCTACGTAACGATCGAACTTTAACACCGTGCCTGCAGTTTGCACACACGGCGCCCTTTGTCCCACATGGACGCAGCAATTCGGCTGAAATGAGGGTGCATCCTCATGTAACGTCTTACTTCCCCAAAACACCACGCTTCGGGTTTTCCTTAGATTTTGTTCTTGAAGTATCTGCTCAAAGCCGACTTGCAGGTGCATTCTGACAACCTGCCAGCTTACTGCATATTACTTTTTAGCTTTACTGGATCAACCTGATCAAATATGTATGCGTCATCTTGCTGAACTGAATAAAGACTATCCGCATTACTCACCTCCTCCAGCTCCTGTAACCAGTACAACTTTCCCATCAAACCTCAGTGGAGCCATGACTAAAACAATCGTTGGTTATCGACCACACAAACGAGAGCTACATGCGGTAACACACCCCGATACTCCGAGGAAGCTGTTGACAACCAACCTACACTTCCGTTGTGCTTCCGCTTTTTCTTCTTGAGGGGCGGGAAATTCTAGATAATCGACAGCAGTTTTATTAAATCAGCGTGGCCTATTTCTGAAGATTTGCCCAATGAAATCCCCGCGAGCCCTGTTTTACCGGAAGTGATGTAATCCAGCCTGTCTCCCAACAATTTTGGACGTCAGACAGATGCGTATTGTCCTGCAAAAGCAGCACTAGTTTTCCTAGTTTTTTCCAGTTTTACTTAGATTTTAAAAATCCAGTATTTTTTACGACTTATTGCTGCGACTTTTCTACTAATCGAAACTGTAAATATATACAAATTAGTGTTCTTCTGCAGATTGTATATATGGTCTATTTATGAATATTATTGCACATTTTTATGATAATGGTCAACTCCTCTCTCTTGCACAGTTGTGCCAGAGAATGGGTGCTTGCGTCTGAGGGCCTGAGCTGCAGAGTTTTTTACATACTGTAATCTAGACAATTTTGGAAAGCACACCAATAAGCAGGGCATTGCATGTAGTCTAGAGGAGAGATGATGAGGGTCCGAATTAAGGTAGGAGTTCAGTAACCGCAGAGATGGCAGAGGAAATGCAGTTAGGACAAGGGAACTAATCTAGCTTTGGAAGTTGAGTCAGCGATCAAAAATAACCAACCAACTGCGAGTATGGGTTTAAAAGGAACTTCATCAACATCAGTGCTTAGCTGCGTCAGGTAGGTTAGCAAGAGTCTTAGATCTGATAAGCAGACCTTAATTTTATCAGTATTAAGTTGATAGAGTTCATCCACTGCTTGATATGACTTAGGCCTTGTCCATACAGACACGGATATTTTTAAAAAGGGTGTTTTTCCACCAGCATTATTTTTTTAAAAAAATCTGTCCATATGAAAACACTACAACGCGCTGTCAAGAGCATGCAAGACCAACAGGCAGCGATATAATGCTAACCTTAAAGCCATGTTGGCCAATCAGAAGCCTTGTTACCAGTTCTGCTAACGAGCGAACGACGCACAATCTGACGCTACAAATTTTTTCCCTGTCTACACGTCAACACAGAAAACGGAGTTCCTGAAAATCTTTCGCCCTGGACGGGGTTTTACAAAAGCTCCATTTTCACTGAAACGAAGCGCCGTTTGCATTTGGACGAAAGAAAATGCTACGTTTTTTTTTAAAAAAAAAACCTGCATACATCTGGGCAAGGCTTTGAATATTTATCAGGATTTAATTTTAAGCATTTTGAGATTTTTTTTTATGTTAAATCTTTGAAGAATGTTTCAAGATTTCTGCATAGGTTTGGATGGGGGATATTCTGATGCACATGTTCAAAATTTATACAGCAAATCCATTTTGGCTGATCCAACCAAAATAATTACAACGAAAGCAGCAACTTCTCCTTTTAGCTGTGACCAATAGATCTTTCATCAATAAACTTAAGCAGTAATTTTCTAAAAGCATGTTTGTGGATGTGAACGTATGTGTTTGTTTGGGCATGTTTTGCACTTATTTTTCTGTGTGTGTGTGTGTGTGTGTGTGTGTGTGTGTGTGTGTGTGTGTGTGTGTGGCCAAAAGACTATATGATGTCCCCTATCTCACTCGAGCTCCTACTTTCTTGAACACCAAACTTACTACTTATGCAAATTATCAAGGGAGATCCAGGAGGGGGAGACATATATGCAACAAACGATGCACAAAACATAATGCAAATACAAATTGACTCTAAAAAGGAATATAGCCTTGTCCACTCACCTGTCCACTTCATGGTGGAAAATTGGGTTGTAGAGTATCAGAGCATCTTCTTCTGTGTCCATAACCAGATATCTCAGGGAGTTTACCACCTGGAGATCCAAAAATTCCAAATTGTCTTGCACATTTCTCAAGAGTCTGCCAACAAAAGTGGATGGAAGCTCAAAGTGTGAGGTTGGTAAGAGTCCTGGCTAACTATGCTGAAATGGCAGGGAGAGGCTCACAGAAGGTGGGAAAGTGTGCGAGTGGCCATAAGTTTAGTTTCAAGAACCAGCAACCACAGCAACTCCAAACAGCACGCAACAAGTCCAGTGTGTTAGGCAGATGATTCTAACATTTTGGCCTTTAAGGTGAGCAATGAAAATAGCCGAAGACTGCGCAAAGATAGCATCTCCAACAGGCAGCGTCCGGCCAGATTACAGCAGCAGGCATGATTACCCGTAACAGAAAGTTAGTCCCATATTTTAAAGGAATGCACCAATGGTGTCAGATGAAAACAGACAGCACCGGGGAGAAGTAGCAGGAATAGAAAAAAGTTACATACTGCTTTCATTCTAATCCATCCAGGATCACCTGCGCGTACTTGAGCAGTTCAATGTTAAGCATGAGGTGACAGAGATGAGAATGAGCACCTCTAAATCTGAGGCCGTGGCACTGTCTCAAAAACAGCAGATTGGTCCTTTCAGGTATGTCTGACCTTAGAGAAGGAGTTTAAGCACTTTGGAATCTTACTGATGAGTGATGATAAGATGGAAGGCGACATGGACAGGCTGGTGTTCGGTGACTGCAGTCTCTGAAGAGATCCATAGTGATGAAATGAAGTCCTTGGATTAGGTAAACCTTCATGACTGTCCCCACCTACAGTTGTGAGCCCTGGGTAATGAAAAGAAAAGAACAAGGTCGCAAGCACAAGCGGCTGAAATGCTGTTTCTCCACAAGATTCTCCAAGATGGAAAGTTCAGAGCTCCAGGGGGATCTTGACATAGAGCTGGTGCTCCTTCTCACTGAATGGAATCAGTCGAATTGGCTGGGACACTCAAAGATACCAACAGCTTGCCTCCCAATTCGCATACTCGAATGCATATGATCACACACCATATCCTTGTGAACCTAGGATTTCAGTATGATGTGCTTGTCAAATGCGTTGAATGAGCAGAATTCAGAGAAGTTTGTCTTTACTGCACCACAGCTAAAGGATTTTTTTTAATCCAAGATTTATTAATTATTTTAAATATAGAAGAGAAACTCTGGCAGATAGACACACATGGTGCCAGGTCTTCCACACAATGGGCTTTACCTCTTTGATAGATTGGTCTCCAGGTACCTTGTGTTGACAGATTTTGGGACACCAGGTGTGAAGGATGGGGATGAGACGGGTTAGATGCTACGTGCTGAGATGAAATGGAGATAGCCAAGGCTGAGATCATAGATCAAGCAGGGTTAGGTGGCCAGTAAACAGAAACCAGAGAACATCCTCGAAGTCAAGACCAAAATAGACAGAATCAAGAAACTGTAAGATCTGTAAGGTTATTAATTTCTCAGGGTACTTATTTTTAGGTGGATGTTGGCTGTGGTATTTGACCACACTCACGGTAGCTAATCTGTGAGATATGCGCCAGATATGACATAAAACACTTCCCACCACAAGTACAATTTTACATATTAAATTCCTTATTCCTCCATCTTCCAGACACGTCTTGGTCAGGGTTGCAAAGGAGATGAGAGTCTGTTCCTGGCAGCACTGGACATAAGGCAGGGATACACCGTAGTTGGAATGTCAGTCCACAAAGGCCCCTACACTATAAGCAGTTCAGCCACATCAAGTCACCGACTTCCGTGTTACGAATTTATAATCCCTGTCATCTGCCAATGGCCTCAAAATGAAACATATCGAGCAGAGAAGCTAAGAATATGAGCAGCAGGGCATGTGCATCTTGTTTGCATGCAACTGGTGGATGTTAAAAACTCACCATTACTGTTGTATGCAGTATATTCTGTTTCATGAAAGTAGTTCACTTGATATTCCAATATCATTTTAAACCCAGGGCCATGAGAATTTCACTTAGTTATGCTTATAAGGTACAGAACTGGATGTCCTCTTGAGACCTGATTACATCCATGTGGGCCCAGCATAAAACCTTTTTCATAGAAAAATACTAGTCTGACCACATCTACACCAGAAACAGAATTTGCACATATCAAACCTGGTGTTTTGTTTTACTTTAACTTCATTGCCTGTACAAAGAAGTCAATTACAATGAAATATCATTTTGATTATTTTAAAAGTGAACTGGACTGCCAGGAAAGGCCTGAATATAATTTCTGCATGTGTATGACTGTTTAGTTTTATTTCTCAACCATATTACACACTTACTCTTGACTAAATACATCATGCTAAAATCATGCTATATTCTTATGCTAAAAACGAACCGAACATGTAATGATAAACCATGAACACTTAATTTAGGTTTTATCATGTTTTCTTGAGATTTTCTCAAGTGTTTACAGGGGAAAACTTTAACTCTCATTAGCTTTTTAAAGTCAGCTCGAATACGTGTCACTTGAAGTGAGTTTTTAGATTATTTAACTTATTTTTTAAATGGTTTTATCCACTTTATAATCAGTGCACGCTTCACAATTTTATTAGCCCTGGATCCGTGTGCGTCCACCTCCGAACCGCGTCGCCATTCATACACCGAGCGAATCTGGCCGATGAGTGCAGACGCCATCGAATGCTGGATGCGCCCGTTTCCGCAGTAGCGGTGGTCCTCGCTGACTCATGAACGCAAGAAGCCTGCTGGTTTGGACATTGTTCTTCATGGCACTGCCTTCATAGAATGAAACACACATGCGGCGCGATTTGTGGAAATTATGAAATACTATAAAGCGAGAATCCGGTATCTTCGTGTGGCTTAGTAATTATAGCAGATGAGAATGTCAGTGTTTTACTGTCCGGACTTTAACCCGCTTCAGCGCTGTCATTATCGTGCGATAAAGGGATGGTGGAGCCTTCTTCTCCTCCGTCTGACTCTAATACATTAGAGTTTGAGGAAGCGGCGATGTGAAAAAGCGGATTTATAAACAAACAGGAAAAATGCAGGGGTTTTGCCCCGGAGATTTGCACATTAAGATCGTCATCGGACCTTGGGGACGCACGGAGGAGGCGCGCACAGGGATGCCCTCGCACCCCGCTCCGCGACTTGGGTGACGTTTCGCTAGAAAAAAAAAAGAAAGAAAGAAAGAAAAAACATTGATGCTGATACGGACTGTGGCGCAGGCGTTCAGTCCGGTGCCGTGCTTCGCTACATTCATCCGCAATGTGTGCAAGTGGAGGAAACACAGCCTCGGCCAGCATGCGCGTCCACCGCCTCGCCATGGCAGCGTCGGCGCTGCGATCCGGTCGCTGAGCGTTTATCGTGCCGCATCGAAGCATGTCAGGCAAGGCGAACAAGGCGTCAGAAGGAGCAGTCTCCAAAGTTAAAGTGAAACGGCAGATCAAGACCATCGTGGAGGATCTAGAAACCATCCTAGGGGACTTAAAGGATGTGGCAAAAGAAATTAAGGAGGTTTGTGCCGCGACGCTGTTACGTTTTCCGCGTTTAATTTGCGTCCGGGAGTAACTGAATAAGCTTAGGGCTGCTTTTAATGCTTTTCAATAGGATGCCCGTGATCTTTTTATAGCCTACGATAAGAGTTTTTAGAAATCTCCAATACAGAAAGCCACTATTTTTCCTTTTAACTATTACAAAGCAGATTTAGGGAATACACCGGACATAGTTGTTGTGCATGTTTTATATATTTGGAAGCACATATCTAGCTCACGGATTTATTCGGACTATACAATTCAATATCTGGACATGCTGTACAGTGCGCTCAGAGTGGAGGTAAATCGTCACTAGTCACATGTTTATCCGCTCATTGAGCCATCTGTTCAGATGATATCTCATTTTTAAGCGTAACTTTTACTTAAACAGAAAGATGTTCGTTTATCCTTGGGTAATGAATGTGAACGATGGTTTTGCGGTGTTCAGTGCTGAAATGCGCGGCCCCGCGTTGCCGGGAGCGTGTACCGCCGGGCCTCCATTCCGCCGCTCAGTCCGTCAGAGCAATGTGAATGGGCCACCTTGACTGACATTTATACATAACAACAATTTCACTAATTTTCAGTTGAAAACATGACAGAGCATCAACTCAAATTCTTCTTTTTTGTTTCTGAATAAGTTATTTGAAGACAACCCAGAGCTTTATAATAACTTAATTGCAAAGAGTAGGTTTGAATCTCTTAGAAGTCCTTTTCTCAGTCACCATTTAAGTTAATATCATCTGTGGTCAGAGATCCAGCCACTCATTTTTGAGATGTAACCTGTTTTTAGAGAATTTACTCAAGTATTTGAAAACAGACCATGTCTGTAGCTGCAGTTCTGCTAACACAAATATACAGAACTGTTTGCTGCAGGGTAATTTAAACCATATTTGGGTGTGAAGGATACAAGCCCATTATTTACGCTGCATCCTGCCCACTCACATTTGAATTGTGCTATTACAATCATTTTTGGCCCAATTTTCTTTATAAGTTAATGTGCTTAACCTGTTTTTGTAATCTGAGGAATATGTTTTCTGGGCTCTCACACATCCATTTTTCCTGCAGATCCTTTTGAGGGACAGAGTTGTTTAATACATACAAGGGAGTTTTGTCTTGCTGAACTTAATGAATGTGGTTCCTTGTCCACGTGACATACGTGTGGATCACATGTTCCAATGTAGGCAGGTCACATGGCCTCGTGGTAAGCAGCGGCCGTTTCCGTTACACACGTGCCCAGATTTGGCCACATACACTCTTTCTCTTTGTATGGTCAGTAGTGAGGCCGTCCTGGTGAGAGCATTTAACTTGTGGGTGTGAACCAGCTGGAAGAGTTCTGGAGGAGGAGGGGAACGACGTTGGTTTCCGGAAGCATCACCACTCAGGAGGAATCCTCTACACATGCGTCACCTGAGAGTTACTTTTTTTTTTTTTGGGGGGGGGGGGTTAGACAGGGGTCACCCTCTACTGCTCCTGCCAAGGATGCAACATTTCAGTGTGATGCTCAGCAGTAGCTTAGGAGAGCAACATTTCAGTCATGGCATTCCTGAAATTCCATGATCCTGTTGAGGAGGTGAGTCAGGTTCTGCCCTCCGCCATTGGTTTGGACATCCAGGTGATGGCCTCTTGTTCCACATATAGTCAGCCTCGTTTCTACCACACTTAGCACCTTCTGTACATGAGGCTATATTTGGTTATGGCTGGTGGAGGAGCTGGAGATGAGCTTTAAGTATTCAGAGCTCTGCTTGCTGAGCATCAGCCTCGGAGTGGAGCTGCGTCAGTTCAATGATGCCTATGGGGCTGTTTTTGTACCAAAAATTGTGTTTTTGGTCATTTTCCACTCTGGAGATCCTCATTGGAGTATTTCCGTTCTCGTTCACGGTTGAAAAGTCTTAGTTTTAATAATTCAGTGTTGTTGTTGTTGTTGTTGAAAGTTATTCCAGTTCATGTTCTTGGATTTGCCTGACAGGCCCAAGGGAAACAAAGAAACAATGAAAGAAAAGCTTTCTGGTGTAATTGACTGAATACCGTGGCCTGCAGGTGGTGCAGGAGATCGACACGCTGACCTCGGACCTGCAGCTGGAGGAGGACATGACAGACAGCTCCAAGACGGACACGCTCAACAGCAGCTCCAGCAGCACCACCACCACGGCCTCCAGCATCGACAAGGTCAAGCTGCGACACGGTGACCTCTCTCCGAGGCCCGCCTCCATTTACCCTACTGTCCTAACGGTACTGAAGAAGCCACACCCCCCTCTGCCCCCACCCCGTCTGACCCCCGTGAAGGTGGAGGACCACGGGCAGGGCCAGCTATCAGGGATCTCAGGCAAAGCTACGGGGGCTCCTCTCCAGAACGGCATCTTCCCAGGGATACAGATAAATAGAGACTTGCAGTGTCACGTGCCCAAAATCACGGAGAAGAAGTCCGGCGCGGGGGCGGAGCTTGCACCCCTGCTGCGGCACGAAAAAAGCAGGTGCCCCCAGGTCACGCGGGAACGGGTTCGCTTCAGCGAGAAGGTCCAGTATCACGGCTACTGTCCAGACTGCGACCTTCAGTACGACGTCCAAAATGAGGACCTGTCTCTGGAGTGCGAACTGGCCGACACACACCTGAGCCCCTCCCACACCTGCTTGGGCCGGACGCTGGAAAACGGGGGTCCTGGCGTCGCTCACGGTTACCCCCCCACAAAACCACCATATGTGCCTCATTCCATCAACCCCAAACCACAGAAAACCATTCTCCGGAAGACAACGACCACCACCGTTTAATGTCAGCAGTGCCACAAAAGATACATGCTTGTACTGATAGATTAGCTTTTTCTCATTCATTCTCCAAGAAAAAAGGGTGAAAGAAAGGGACATAAGTCATCATCAGTGATAAAAGAGAGAACATAGGGAGACTTGGTAAGTACCTGCCCTCCTCATGCTAGAAGTCTTTGTTCGTGAATTTGTGTGAAAAGACGAAGGGGAATTTCGTCCTTTCAGAGCTGTCATCTGGTCATTTTTATTCGCTGATTACAGGAAGCAGGAAGTGATCATTTCTAGATAGTTTGCACAGTTTATACATTTACTGAAGAGATGTTCAACTGATTTTATTGGATCCAGTGCAATGTAGAAAAATTGCAGAAATAATAGATACAGAGGGACTAAAATAGAGTTGCAGATATAGATGTATGATGCATCAGTATATGATAATCAGTCCTGTGTATTTATTGATTTTGGAGCTAGTGTGATTCGTCATAACTGGAGCTACATCTTAGAAAGTTCGAAAAAAAGTTAAAAAAAGAAACATGGAATGAGCAACGAGAACGGAAGGGTAATCTGGAGCAGGACTACAAGGTGGAGACAGAGAGAAAAGGGATAGAGGTAAAATAGAGGGGGCAGAGGAGATGAAGAGTGAGAGATTCAGAGCAAGGCAGGGAATGCTGGGGCGTGGAGAGAGTCACAGAGGCTGAGGGGGAGTTTGCGCCGGCGAGATGGGGCTTGTTGACACCATAGCGATGCAGAGAAGGCGCCCAAAAGCGCCGCCTCGACTCTGTGGTACTGTGACACCTCAGCGCACCGTAGGGAACCCAGCCCTTTCATCACCAACCAGACTCCTGACGTCCACCCAGTCTGGACACCGACTGGGAGCTGTGGTTTCATCCCATTCGTTGGGACACATATCAAATCAGGATGCGTAGCTCAGTCCAGGGACATTCCTTGAGGTCATATGACACCTGAGCAGCACATAGCAAGCAGATAAATATGCTGGGAAAAAATATGCCCCCAGAATCTGTGACAGGGTGGACCTCCTCTCGGGACGAAGAAGCCATTCCGGTCAGCAATAAATTAAATCCAGCAGAGTGATAATCGTACGCACAAAACAGTAAACATAACCTTGCTAAAAAGAGCTAATGTGCATCAGTGCTAACATTCTGCGTTCAGCCTCTCCCTTTGTCCCTCCCATCTTCGATACTCCTACGTAGTGACACTTGCAGGCTCCTAGAGCAGGAGCCCCGTAAACCTGTGAGTTATCTGCTGAGTTATCTGCATGTGCTGAGAGGTGTGCCTGTGTGCGAGTACAGAAACCGTCACGTTATTTTAGATCGCCGGGAACCTCTCCTGGTGAGACAACGGGAGTACCTTTTAGAGCAAGAGAGCAATCCGAGCAATCCGGCAGCTTGGCATAGGTGACGCACCTGCACACTGTGACACGCAGCTGCCTTTTGTGTGTTCCTTTTAACTTAATTTCACTTCCTAATGTGGGTGACTAGCAAGCCACGGTGACAATATTCCTGCCAACCATCCAGCATCGTTTTGGTGACCAGAAGCCCTATTTGTTCAGGTTTCCGTATGTTTAGCCGCCAGAGAAAGTGAATGTCAGGTCATTGCACATAATAAGGGTGATACACAGACACAGAGTGCCACCGCAATCACATAATCAGTAAGAACAGTAATCAGCAAGCAGTCTCAAGTGTCGCTTGGTGCATGAGCTAAGAATGAACATTTGAATGCTCTGTCCGTGTTCGATTCAATAGTGTAAATCATTTTTTATTCAGCAGAATGCCTCAGAATTGTCGCTGATGTTAGTCATCTGCAGTAATAGAGGGTTAGATGGCCGGCATGCATGTCATTAACGGCACAGAGCGGGGGGCCGGGAAGCTGGTTTCCGAGGAGCTACTGATGCATATTGTTGCAGTTCATTTCTATTCCACACAGTCTGACATGTCAGTGGTACCTTTCAAACTCCACAGTGAAGCATGTTCTGCCTTGTTATAAATCTGGTTTACATGTGTAAGTTAGGCCATCTTTCACACGACACGTAGATTGTGCTGTTAAGTTAATGTGTTAGGCATTGTGCTACACTACATTATCTAACCAGATTATTGAAGTGGCATTGAACACAGCCAGTCCACCAGGGGTGGGTTAAACTTTGCTTCATTATTGATTCAGATCCGCTCTGTTCAGCCAATCAGTTTCATGCATCTCATATGTGTCCTAGGTGTGTTGGTACTTATGGAGCAAACACCACACTGCAGTCTATCCACGGCAGTTTCCTCAGGGACTGAGAATGAGCCCTGCCTTTAAGCACAGGTCAATCATTGTTGGTTAGGCATACAGAATAAAGTTCTGGAAAAAAGTACATTCACAGAGGTGCTGAAAGTGAAAATCAGGGCGACACAAGAACCAAGGAGGCCCCATAGTATGATGAGATAGAACCTGTCCTCTCTGATACTCATCATGTAGAACATCTCCTGCAGCAGCAGCCTTGCCTAAAAGCAAAGGGGATGATTCGTAATCAGCTTGTTCTCACTGACTGCTTGTAGGGTTCTTCACCCAACGTACATTAATACTAGTTATAGCGCAGAAGGTCAGCAAGCCCCTGATAACATGTTACCAAGACCCAGATGGATCACAGCACCTGGAGAAGATCTAAATCTACTACTAAAGTATCAAAATGGTGACATGATTGAAGATCAGTTAAGCTAGCAGTCCAATGACACAAAGAAATTATTTTAGAAGAGGTCTCCATAAGCTCTTATCATTACTACACCATGGTGGGCCGCCACCTACTCAGGCAGATCAGGGAACTCAGGCACCTTGCTGTCTCTGGTGGGTACATTTTACCAGTTTATTCATCTTAATATGACTCCCGTTAAAAGCAGTTGCAATGATAGGCTCTAAGTTCTCCAGTACTCGCTGATATCAGCTGTGAAGCTACCTCCGTCTGCCTCAGCAATAAAACAGACTATTTCACTATTAATTATGCCCATAGGTCTAATTTATTTTTGTTACCCTTTGTGTTTTGGCTATTAGCAGTTTAAAGAAAACACCATGCAACCCAAAACTATAGCAGAGCACCATTGAGGTAAATAGGAATGGTGATTTCAATTAGATGTATTGCGTTAACCCTACCCCTTATTTGTCTCTCCACTCCACCATCATTCTTAGTGAAAAATAACAATCTCTCTTTACCTGGTGAGGGACATGGTAGATATTGAACAGTAATCCTATTATTTATAGCTCTGTAATGTGCTGCCACTTTCAGTCTAAGGCTCCTGTATTCCCGGCACATCTGATCAGGTTTGATTCTGTCCTCCCTTCCTGTTTCCCCTGGCAGACTGACCCCCAGGCTGCACAGGAAGGACTCTGGCAGACTTCCTGTGCTGCCCGTGACACGCTGCCCATGCCTGGGGAGGCAGTAAAAGCGAGCCTCGCTGTGACGTCATTCTTAGCAGCCCTGGAGCCCTAGGGGCTGCGCTTGAGTGAACATCCGTGTTTAATAAGATAAGATAGAGCTTTTCTGATCCCCCCCGGGCAGCCGACTTACAAAAATAAACAAGTCCAGCACAGCATTCCCTCCCGAAAAAGCAAGTAAATAATGAATTAATACATAACCAGGATGCGTGTAGGACAATGCAGGTGGGACATGTGAGGTGTAAATTTGTCTGAAAACATGGAGGGTGAGTAATTTAGTACAGGTGGAACAGGGCAGTGATGAGTCAAAGAGATGAGTTAGTGTCCTTTTGTTATGTCCTGCCCACCTTGTCCACGTGACACTTCTGTCTCCTCCCTTGTGTCATCCTGATGAGCTGTATGCCTCTTGCTTGTTGTTCCTCGGTAGTCTTGATAATGACGTATCTGTTTGTGTCATCATCCCCAGTCTGATCATTAACGTCAGTCAGTCTTCCCATTTGTGGTCCTGTTTGTTTCCCCGCTCATGATTATAAAGGACATTTTATGTTCCTGATACCAGCCCTCGAGTCTTTCGTCCATCACAACGTGACACCTGCTAGCTGGGCAGGGTTAGGGGCAAGGAGGCAGGAAGTGTTGGCCAATCAAAAAACAGATGGTAAATAGCAGGTGAAGATCTTGGTCCCGTGTCTCGGGGAGACAGGTCCGATACTGTAGAAGCTCTCACTTGAGGGGACGGGCCTTGTTATCCAGACTGGAGTGCAGCTTGGACACTTCATAATTAAGGACACTCCAGTATCGAGAGGAGGACATTGGCTGGGAAAATGTTCACTCAGCACTACAACAGGATCTGTTTGATCGCACGCTTTTTACCGTAGGAATGTCCTGGTATTTTTGTTAAGTGTGTATCTATTCTCCTGCACCTTAATCAGATATTATTAAGACTTGTTCTTTTTTGTTCTTTTAATTTAATTTATTAATCATTAGGAAATGTTTTAGGAAAGCTTGAGTCTACTCAATGTGGAAAATGTGTGATTCTGGCTCAGTGATGTAACACAGCACCCTAAATGTGTCTTTCACACTGGTTACATGCTCTGCAGGCGGACATTTGGTGTAACAGCGTTTATGAGTAAATTGCACAAGTGGATAGATGTTGCATTTAAATGTGCAGATTTGAAATGCATGAAGTCTTGAATGTTGGAGGACGGGGTCACGTCTCCTATCTGGATCACGCGGCCCCCATTCCTCCAGGTGTATCTGCATTAATCTGCTCCCTCCAAACCCTGTCGTTCAGTGACTGTGGCAGGTAAGGTGCTTTCCCAGCAGCTCACTCTCACACTACTCTCGTTAATGTGTTTCCATCTTGTCCCTGCAGGTCCTTCTGGTCCACAATGAAAGTGCCACTCGCAGCTAGTAAGCGTTGGCCGGCCCTGTGCCCCGACACCAGCCCGAGGCCCCTCCGGGGTGGGGCAACCAGCGAACGATTCACAGCCAGAGACGGCAAAGTCCAGTCTCACATGCAGAGCCCCATCCACAGCCAAAGTATGGCAGAGTTTGGACTGTGGAGTGTAAGATTACACCCTGGGTGAAGTGTGGGACGAGCTCGCACGTCTCTCGGCTAACCGTCTTTAATAGATGCCTTCTGTCGGCGCTCCAGAGAGCCTGCGTCTCGCGTGTTCACCGAAATAACCGTGGAGACACTCAGACAAACCAGATTATTGTTATTCATTCACGGCTAACCTCCCATGCACTGACTGCTTCATATCCTTTAAAAACTTGCTCGTAGGTCTCTGTCAAGTTCAAATCTATATAGTGCATTTCATAGGCCTATAAAGAGTCCTTTATAATTTTCCATGTGATCTGCTTGGCCTAGGACCACAGGTGAGATGTATCCTCCTGTGGAGTCGTCACTCTGCTCTGAGCTTGGCTCCCGACTTCCTGTTCTGAAACTGCGAACAGGAAATGCTCCCTCTCCAAGCCGAGTCTTTCAGCGTTGCGGCATCACGCCTGGCAGCTCTGCCAGCTGCTTCCATCCCACTCGGCGTTTGAGTCCAATCAACTTTAAGTCTGTCTGGCTGTCTTTGTCACCCCCAGATGGAGAACAGTCTTTCTGGGAGCAAATTCCTGACTGGCATCTCCAGGTAGCTCCACGTGGACGGGTGTCCGTTGCCCTGAGCAATGCCATAATCACGCCCGGTCAGATAAGATAGGCTTGCCTGTGCATAATCCGGCAAGGTACCATTCCTGATTTATCTGCAAGAGCAGGCATTAACAAAATAGTTAACAAAGCAAGGCTTCACTTCCTGGTTATTTGGAAAAAAAATCTGCTAAACGGCCAAAACCCCATGTATTGGTGGCACAGCCCCGGAATATTCCGGCTGTGCGCGGGGTGCTTTCTGCCTTGTGCGGCCAGGGTTCCCTCATCTCTCTGCTGGCAGCAGGGGTTAAGCACGGGTACAGCAGAAGCAGGCTGGATTAGGCAGACTCCCGTCCAGGAGGCCAGCAGGCATGTGGCCCAGCTCAGAGCAGCCCCCCCCACCCCCACCCCACACAGACGGATGCAGATTAAATCGCACGTGGTCCCTTCTGCCTTACACCCCCAAGGCATGTCGGGTGTGACATCAGCACGAAAATGGCTAAATAGCATTTAACACTGAGCCTGTGGAAGTCACAAAGGGTATTTTGGGAGCAACTTGAGGTCCGACTCGGGATGCAGAAGCCATTATAAAAAAGAATATAACCAAGATAAAAAACCCAAAGGTCATGAATCTTTTCTCCACAGGAGAAGCTCTAACATAAGCTAATACCCTCAGCTGAATGTGACCATCCATCTGTCTCTGATACCCACTTATACAGCACAGGCTCATAGTGTTCCCTATAACCCCTTACACTATACTTTTCAAATGAATGTTCGATTGTGGGATAAAGATATATGTTTGATAACTTCCATTAGAAACATACAGCTTTAAACACTTCTTAAAATAATTTGCATCAGATTTTATTTGTATATTTATATATATATATATTTAGAGTGTTTTTATGAGATTTTAAAATAGAAATGAGAAGTATTTTTGATATTTCACAGAATTTATTGAGGGAATCAGAGGGGTATTTAGGAGACGGTAACCTAGGACATGTCCAAGCTGCCGATGGACCTCAGGCTGGTCCGTGTTTATACACACGTGGTTCAAAGATATGACTTTCATATAAAGATGTCACTAATTATTATGGAGGACAGTCTTAGAGGAACTGCACGGGGAAGGAGAATAAACCAAATACATGATCTGTGAAAAACTGCCAGGAAGAACCTGGGAAGGTGGGAAGCGTGATCCCATCCGTGCCATGGAGCACGTGGACTGCTTTTCCGGGCTGGATCCACGGCTTCGCGGTCGTGGGTGGCTCTGTCGACTTTCCGTCACCTCGGCCCACACAGTGGTCACCTTCCTGTAGGCCCCAGATAGCACCAGCCTGCCTTGAAGGAACTTGAACTGAAGATACCTACAACAGGGATTGATGAACCTCACAAGAACTTTACGGTTGCCAACCACTTTGCACTCCCCTGGTTTTTTTTATTGGTGTACCGTCCCTTTAATATGTCACTCTAATACAGATCGATTTTCAGCCTGTGTGTAAAATGGTGATTTCAGTGCGTGAGACTCCTTTTAATGTTTCTTGCCGTGGGTGTGTGTGTGAGAGAGAGACAGAGAGAGTCTGTGCACAGTGTGGCGTCTGAAGACCCAACTTTAAGGGCTTAAACATCTCCTTCTAACTTCAAAAGGGTCCCAGAAGGTTCCCCCAGAAACTGCGCTTTGATCAAAAAGCCTTATGTTATAGTAATGATCTGCAGGGAAATAGCAGAACACTTTAAATGCGCTGCGCAGGACCTTCAAATATTTAACAGTCATGTAGGGATTTATCTGGAGTGTATGATCCACGAATTCACTATTTAAATGAACACAGTCCACACATGTGCTACTAAAATCGCCACAGTCCACATGCGTGCTTCTTATATGACCGTAGTGTGTTCACACAGTCCACACATGTGCTTCTAATAGGACCATAAGCTTTCTTTAAAAATGAATACAGTGTAAAATGACCACAGTTCAGACATGTGCTTCTAAAATGAACACAGTTTGCACACATTCTTATAATACGACCACAGTCAACATGTGTGTTCCTTAAATGAACACCATCTGCTCATGTACATTGGGTTAAAACATCTCAGCTCTAAATCATATTAAAGTAGCTTTTCTGTTGAACACCTGCTTTTCCCAAAATTCATATTTGAGTAGGACTCAAATAAATAAATTTCAGTCAGCATGACGACACAGCTGGAAAACTGTCTTTTTTCCTTATGAATAATTATCTCTGCCATGTTTTTAACTAATTACCACAGATGATAAACCATCACTTTATGTTACCTTCACACCAGTGTTACCATTAACATCAGCCATTAATACGGCAGCCTGGTCTCCTTACAGAAGCGGTTCATGTTTTCAGCCAGAAAATCTGACAGGCTTGCTGGGATTTATAAGGACCACTGTAACGTCTGTGCAGGACTGTCAGACTTGTCCGTGTCAGAAAATGCAGGCCACATTTCTCTATCACAGCTGCACTGTGTGGAGGAGTCCCAGCCACTGACAATTAAATAGTCAGAATAGTAACATTGCGGGATAATAATGATGCTAAAAAGATTAGCCTGTTAGCCAGGAGTGCATCTGTGGATGGGTCAATACCGCCCCCCCCCCCAACCCTGTCAACTGTGGTAACCATTGCCTTGACCTTCCCCAGTGGACGGACACCCCCGCCCCCAGATTGACATGGCTACCCCAGAGAAAATCTTGAACTCAGCTGGCAGATTTTTTTCAAGCATGGGGAAAATGCAAAGGAATCGCCAAGCCACATCATGGAGTGAGACCTCACTATTATCGTCCCACTCCTAAAGGAGAGTGCGATATCACTCCTTTGCTACCTCTTCCCAGAGGGCTGTGCATAGATTACCTTTATGCCACATGCAGAATATTTTGCTGGAATAATTCAGGTTAAGTACATCTAGGATAATAGCTTTTCCATTTCCTTTGTGCCTTTTTTCGGTATCTGCTCTGAAAAAAATATATATTTTAGATCTAAAGTAACACATCAAAATTCCATGACATTTCAAAGTCATGGTGAAGCTCGGAAACAGCTACTCATGATGTTTTTCATTTTGGTGTTTTTAATACTAATGTATAGGCTTCTTCCCAATCGCCCCTTGAAGAGGCACCTGGAAAATATATGGAAATTCAGATGAGTGCTGGATGTAACAGACAGATCGGCTCTGAGAAAAACATGCAAAAGAATCTCCTGGAGGAACAGCATGTCTCTGACAGCTCTGTCCCCACCTCCCGAAAATCAAGACACACACCCTCACAGCAAGCAGCGTTTTCCCGCTGAATCGCCAAAGTGCTACTATTTTGTGCAAAGTGTTCTGCTGCTTGCCTCATCTTACCCAGTGGAGATGTCTGTCTCTGCAAGCTGATGTAATTTTACATGTAATTGATGCATAAATAGCCAATTAGGTATCTCTGCTGGTTTTCAGTAATAGTTACTTGACATTCATATTGTATATCAGTAAGGCGATGGAAGATTTAGGCTGATACTTTAGGCTTTAGTGCTAATTGTAGAATTTTTACACCTTATCTCCAAAAACCAGCGGCGATGCTGGGTTTTACCTGTAGGTTTATAATTTGACAACAGTTCTGGTAGAGTGAAGCTTGCTTGCTCTTACTTTACACTCTGTTCCTGTCTGGAAAGACTTTCTTGGATCAAGCAGCATTTCAAAGTGGATAATGAGTAATCCAGAGCCATTTATAATGTTCTTCTTTCAGGGCCTGGTACTCCAGTACTAGTACTCCAGTACTCCAGTACTCCAGTGGATAAATGAAACAGAGAGAGATGCGACCCTGGTGGTGTCGCTACTTTGAAGCAAAAAGGAGAAAAGGGTCACAGAAAAACACCTCATGGGCCCAATCTGGCCTGTAGGCCAGTGGTTTGAGACCTCTGATCTATAGCAATGTTTCCCAATCCAGTTCTCGAGGACACACAGACGGTCCATGTGTCCAGGGAGCAAAAATGTGGACTGTCTAGCAAGGAGCTGGGAGGGAGCAAAATGTGGACCATTTGGGAAACACTGATGTAAAGTAATATACAGAAAATATACATCACTGAATATATAACTATTCGCAGAACCAAAGATGTTTAAGCACCAAATTTGGCATGGGGGGGGGGGGGGGGTTTAAAGGCTGT
>JABFEA020000043.1:7070568-7082868 GCA_019775915.2 Cyphomyrus plagiostoma
TTTCAGCACCTTGTTGAATCAATGCCACGTAGAATTAAGGCAGTTCTGAAGGCGAAAGAGGGTCAAACACCGTATTATTATGGTGTTCCTAATAATCCTTTAGGTGAGTGTATGCAAATTAAGTATACTAGAATAAAAAACAAGTAAACATTTCTTCTATTCTGTATTGGATGGTTAGATGAACATTGCTTCAGTTCCCAGACCTCTCTTCGGAGCCACCTCAGCCACTCCATGTATTAATTAAATTTCACCACCAGCTCCCTTAATTAATTTAATTAGTGTAAAAAGTCAATGAGATATTGATTTGTTGTACGAGGTGTGCTAGTGGTGTATCATATGGTTTTGTATATACTGGGGTGATTTTAGCAGGAGTTTTCAAATGGCTAAGCTGACACACTTTGACAGACATAATAACAGTTTTACGCCAATATAAATCATTTAAACATTATTTTCTTTGGCTGCCTAAGACCTTCGTACAGTACTCTATCTCCCATTACTTTTTTTACATGACAGTGAGTCTATCTAAGGGTTGACTGGTACATCAAGTTCCCCGTCTGAACTTCCAATTTCATAGGTGTTGTTCAGGACAGACTCGACTGTCACAGGTGACGCAGGCTGGATGAAGTCAGTCAATGAAAGTCTGGAGCTTTTAGATGCCTTGTTTGTAGCTCAGATGGCTGATTGATCAGCACACTATGAATGGGCAGTTTTAAACATGTTCACTTGTCTGAATCCATCCACTTGGGCATGGGGGGGGGCATATTTTCAGGCTAAATGTAACCTTAGTTGCCAACCTTAGCCCATTGTCTTATTATTAAAAATGTAGCCAGGCCCTGCTCTTTGAGACAAATAGCATGATAGCCTTGCTTTGCTAAGCGCTAATGCTAATGTCAGCGTCTCTTTCTCCCACTCATGAACACTCGTGGAATGAAGGGGGATGAGTATGCTTGGTGTCGCTGCAGTTCGTCTGCATCACATCACCTGGAGATGAGGTTCATACGGACTGGCCAGAAAACATGTCAACATGTGAAGTCTATTCATATCACTGATGCTTGGCTGATGCAAGACAGATTCACATCTCAAACTCAATCGGTTTGCGAGGAATGAAGCTCAGCTTGATGGCTTTGCTGTTGATGAACCAAACTGCAAAATACACTTGAGGAGGCTATTTGTGCCTGAAATGTATGGCAAGGCTGGAAATGAATAAGAAAATGTTTTATTAAAAATAAATAGCAAAACTGTGAATGTGGTCTTGGGACCTTGGGAACTGCCTCTGAGCTGAGTGATACAGATGCTGGGATAGACAGGAGCAGCCTAGCCTGGGCCGGTGTTCCCATGCAGCCAGCTAAAAAACTCATTATATCATGAGTGTCCCTCTACGGCAAGGCACTGTTCTGTGCAATGTTCTGGTTATTTCAAAGGGTTGCCATCCAATTCATTCAAAGAAATGCTTAAACTATGCTTATGTGCTGATTAGCCATTTATTATATTAATAAATGGCAGCTTTGTTCCACCTTGCAGCACATTTGCAAGCTAAAACAAGGCCTCTGGGATCTCTTACAGCCTTATGTTCAGAGAGATCATCCTACAGACAATCTCAGATATACATAGATCATCCTACAGACAGCCCCATGTACAGAGAGATCATTCTACAGACAGGCTCAGGTATAGATAGATCATTGTTCAGACAGCTTCAGGTATAGATAGATCATCCTACAGAAAACCCCACGTGCAGAGAGACCATCCTACAGACAGCATCACTCACAAAGTGATCATCCTACAGACAGCCCCACATACAGAGAAAACATCCTACAGACAGCCCCACGTACAGAGAGACCATCCTACAGACAGCCCCACATACAGGGAGATCATCCTAGAGCCTCGGGTATAGATACATCATCCTACAGACAGCATCACACACAAAGTGATCATTCTACAGCCAGCTGCACATATAGAGAGACCATCTTACAGACAGCCTTGTGTACAGATAGACCATCCTACAGACAGCCCCACATACAGGGAAATTGTCCTACAGACAGCCTCAGGGATAGATCAATCATCCTTCAGACAGCCCCACATACAGAGAGATCATCCTGCAGACAAACTCAGTTATAGATAGATCATCCTACAAAAAGCCTACAGTATAGATAGATAATCTTACAGACAGCATCATGCACAAAGTATTCATCCTACAGTCAGCCCCACATACAGAGAGATCATCCTACAGACAGCCCCACTTACAGAGAGACCATCCTACAGACAGCATCATGCATAAAGTGATCATCCTACAGACAACCCCCCCTACAGGGAGATCATCCTACAGACAGCCTCAGGTACAGGTCACACAGGACATCCTATGGACATCCAGACATATTCATATGTTATATCTGTACATAAAACTGACACAGCAGTGCAATAAAAATCCATCACGCTCTGTGTGATGAATCACCTGAGAGTGGCAGAACTTTGTTATACTACCCATGCTGTCAGCAATAAACTATAAACCCTCAGTCAAGCAGCTATTATACTGTTCGGGAAAATAAAAAACAGTTTCGTTCTTCTGTCTTTTCCTGAACGGTAAACAGCTGTTTTTTATTTTCCCGAACAGTAAAACAGAAAACTCTTGCAAGAGAATGCTGTTTCTATCCCGTTACAGCCACTAAAAATCTTCCTTATAGTCAACTTATCTTTATTGAGCTCACAACAAATAGAGAAATCTCACAATTAGTTACATTTACTTCTTCTTTATCAAACAACTCTCTGATCGAGTGTTTGAGCAGGAGAGAGGCTATTTTCAACCTTCAGCCAAAGACAGGAGGACCTCAGGTTGTTTTATTTGAATGATGAGGCAGGTTCCTTAAGCTTAAGCAGTTTATTAAGACAGAATGAAGATGTTACAGAAAGATGTTTCACACAGCTAGTTCAATGTCTGTCTGTTTCTGTCTCCGCCACCGCTGCGGAAAGCAGGCTCTTTAGCTTTGGTCTTTGTACAGACTCCTTGCGCCAGGGGGTCAGACGACTTTGGTGAGAATAAATTATATGAGATAGGCAAAGAACCTGATGAGCAAGTAGCAAGGACAGAAAGAAATATAAAAATAACAAATATGAAAGTTATAAATGAATAAACTAAATGAACATAATTGAATAACTACAAAATAACTGGCTTCTGCTGCCTTTGATCTCAGTATCCATTGAACATTTAGGCCCACTGCTGCCTGTGATTGACTCCAGGTGCCGTCGTCACCCTGACCAAAAATATGGACAGATGGATGAACGTTTAAGCCTTAACAGGACCACCATCAGACCTGGAAACTTATAAGGGAGAGATGCTAATAATTACAGTCAAACATCTAGATGAATATACAGCAGATGGCAGCTGCTGAGGTACTAGAGTAGCCGCAGAATCAGCATTGTCTAAACAGGTATCCTTTTCCAGAGTTTCAGTTCTTATCTGTTTCTTTCCCTATATCTATGGCAAACAACTTTATCCATCTGTACATTTTCAGCATTACATCTGTAGGTCTCTGAACAGAATAAAGGGAATGGGATGTAGAATTAGCAGCTTTGACAGTCTAGTGCACTAAACGCAAGACTGCATCGTGCACTCAGTCCCACAACAGGTGTGCGAATCCACAGCTTATATTCCATCCCCTCTTCCGCCATCCAGCAAAGTCCTTTAGCTTCCACACTAAAGTCATAACAAACTCAACGAGACAACTTGCATCCCTACTTTTAAAATGGTAAGTCATTTAAGAAAGAAAGATAATGCATATATAAATATCAGAACTGCAATTGATTATTTTTCTGATGGTCATGTATGGTGCTATCTGAGCAGGAACGTGTGCAAACAGCATAAAGCAAACAGCCAGCGGGAAATAATCCAAGTCTGACCCATGGCTGAGCAGGGGTACCACATCCCAGTGGGACCAGAGCATGGCGCTGTTCTGCTGATATGGACGGGTGGAGATGTGGTTATGATACAAAAGGGGGCAGGACAAACAAGTCAGCAGGTGGCGCTCTCAGCCTCTTCAGGCCTTCAGCCAAGACACAGCTGTCATTTTATCTAAAGTCAACAGCACCGTCTGCATGGATACTGCCTGCTTTGAACTTTATGGTAAATCCTTTACAGATGAACCTCACGCTAAAGTTAGAAGAAAATGTAGACAAGCCTTTGGGAACATTTTGAGGTTTGATTTCTGAGTCC
This sequence comes from Cyphomyrus plagiostoma, assembly GCA_019775915.2. NCBI lineage: Eukaryota > Metazoa > Chordata > Actinopteri > Osteoglossiformes > Mormyridae > Cyphomyrus > Cyphomyrus plagiostoma. The sequence continues at coordinate 7,074,773 of JABFEA020000043.1, forward strand.
AGGTTACTGACTACAGATACATACAAACTACATATAAAGAAACAAACACATCAGCTCATATCTGTGACTCTAAAGTATCAAAACACTTTCTGCAGGTTTTTTTTTCATCCAAAGGTCCTGTACATTTAGCACATTTCAAGAACAGCTTTTAAGGCTGGCGTGAAATCAAAAGTGTCCCCAAATCTCACGGACTTGGAGACCTCGCTCCTACTTGTGGTGGATTGTGGTTCCCAAAGACCTCCTGCTTCTTTTTTTGGCTGCAGTGGATGTCAGTGACACTTGTTTTGCCCACAGCACAGCTTTGTCACCAAATACCTCTGGTTTTTATTTTAGAAAATGCTTGAGGAGAAGGTCTCCGTCCTTTCCATGTTCTTCATGAAAACATGATGATGGGCTATTAATTTTGAACGAGGGAAAATGCAGCTTGAGAAAGGATATAAGAGGTTCCTTTACATAACCTTTCTGTCTTCTACTGTCTTTTTTATGAGAGCCCAGAGCAACTGAAATAAGAGATCTGAGTCGAGGAAGGAAAAGAAGAAAAAAAGCCTCTTTTGTGACTCGTCTCATTCTAATGATTTTTCTAATCAGTGAATCCTAAACGTGAACATTCTTACTTCAAAGTCATCTGAAGCAAATGACCATGAATGAAGAAAGGACCTCATCTCACAGCCATAGAAGAGTGTTGTTTCATGTCAGATGCTGAATGTGGTTATCTTGGTCAGAATCAGCAAAAAGATAACTAGATTTTACGTCACAAAAAAAAACTTTAAAAATTGAAAACTATGGATATTAATATCCAAATCACCCTCAGCTAAATGGAACTGTGGTTAAATGTTAATCATATTTTATTGGACAGTTATATGGTTATATCAGTCCCTGTGTTTCATCCTGTAAGTGTTTATTGAACTTGGCAGTCAAGAAAAGGATTAAATTCTTTACTCTCAAACAAGAGAGAAACAGTGCTGTTCGTAAGCTGAAAGACAAGCAGAACACTTGAAATCCAGGGATTAAGTCACTAGAGAGAGCTTAAACTTCCTTATCATAGCCATTATTGCATTTTCAAACTGTTATCATATGGTTCAGCTTTTTCCCTGTATCATCTTTAAAAGTTTCAAAGGGAATAGTTTCCATGATGAATCATTCACAAAAACACAACGACTGCAGAATGACTTGCAGTATTGTCTGGGTTGTATATCGGTGTGTGTGACCAGAATATTATATGTTATAATATAAAAGCATGCTATCATGTGGCACTCCAGGTGACACTGCCCGCACCCCCTGCTCAGCACATGCTAAGTATCACGTCCCTGCCTTGGCCCGCTTGGAGAAGGACTCAACCAAACTTCTGCAGCAGAACAGCGGCTCCTTGCTCCGCAGGCCCTAGTAACATCTCAGGGGGTGTGGACAGTGGAGGGGGGGCTGTACCACTAGCCCAGCCTCTCTCCTCAGGTTACTCAACATCTCATGATGCTATGATCAAGCTCGGCTTTTCAATCTGTGCTTGTTCGTCGTTAAATTGAGATGAGCCTCCAGAAGAGGATCTCCAGAGGATGTGCATCTCCATTCAGAATGGGACATTAGACAAGGTCCACATATCTGGGGTTAAAGTACATTTCAGACTGGTCTATTTGAATTTCTAATGTGGTTGGAAAGCTGCACAATGGGGCCCAGTAATAACCTGGCAGCCAAAAAACCAGCGGACCAGCCCATATAATGCATCACATATTCTTTCTGCACTGGTAAATGACTGGTTTCATGAATTCAGACCTGAGCAGCCAATGATAACATCAGGCACTGAGCAGGGGCCTGAATCACAAAATTTTTTTATTTTTTGCTTAGCCAGGTAACTTGTCAGATTTAAGGTATTCTGGGCTAAATTGACTTCATCTTCGTTCACTTACAAGTTATCCGTCTCAGCAAGAAATTATGCTTCGTGAAACAAACCCCAGGTCTCTGGTTGCTTTCTGCAATGTGGTCAGAAAGCTGTAGCCATCTTGTCAGCATCTACCTGTCACCCCCCCAGTAACCTCTCGCATCATTTCTGGCAGGGTCTGTTTCCCAGCAGGCTCAAATTGCCTTTGCCCCTCCTGAAAAAGTGTCCAATGAATTGCCACCGGGTTTATTTATCCACTGGAGGCCATATGTTTTGTGCGCTGAAGGGTTATATAAATGAATACCAAAATACCAAATTGAAATCCAGTTCAGTAAAATCTTGAACACCTCAGTAAGCTTGGATGGAACTTTTTTTTACTCATCACTGGAAGAAAATGCTCTATATTTTCAAATGTATTCTTATTAAACATGACGTAATGACGATGAAAGGTGATGTGGGGATGATGTGGGGGTGTATGTAAAAATAGGCCCTCAATCCTGCCATCCATACTATTTTTATTATGGCGAACTTGATTATCTTGATCATCTTGCAGCTTATAGTCTGACTGTATACCTCACATTTGACAAATAAAAGGCTTTGAATCCTTGAATGAAGTAGTCACACTTTGGTTCTGAGATCCCCAGCCAAACACAGTGGCATAGAAGGATGACATAGTAGCAGACGAAGCTGTGCTCGTCTTTTCAGTAAAAATCATGGTCTGTCTTTCCTGCTTAATGATGTTTTATCAGACATCTGCAGGCAGTTTCCTGAAACAGATGTGACTTCGGGTGCTTCTCTTGAAGACCAACTTCTCGTCTGTGTTTAGCCCACTGTCCCTTGTTCTTGTTGTGGTTCTGGGCTGATGTTAGCCAGAGCCAGTGTGTCTCGGGGTGTTACCGGGCCGCAAGAATGATCGGGACAGATTCCACAGTGGTAAAAAGAGCAGAAAGACAATGCAGAAGGTTGGAGCCGTGACTGTGGGTTGAGGATCATGGAGGTAGTATCTCAAACAAACCAAGAACTGAAGGAAGTAAACATACGTTTCAGAGTCCAAACCAGAGCATTTGGAGAAAGATCATGGAACTTGGAGCAATTTCACACGCTTGGAATACCTTTCCCGTTCTTAGCGGGAGTTTGGCTCCTCCTCACCCTCATCCTCTGTAATTGGTGTTTATGTGAGCAGCCGCGCTTCATGGAAATAATCGACGTGCCTCTCGGATGGGCCACTGCAGATATGCAGGCTATGCATGCGCAGAGCCAGGGGTGGAGCGCCCCAGCAACACGGATGAAGAAATGCAACTAATGGGTAGCAGATGTGAAGGACGACTGCCTGGCCCCAAATCAAACTCCATCAGACGTGAAGTGAAAACAATGCTGGTCATGGACCAGCTGACTTCGGTTTTTCAGATATAAATATATGGAGGTCAGATATAATTGCTTGCAGAATCACGAGCATAAATCCCCTGTTGAAAAAAACACCCCGGTAGTTTCCCTGTTCTTTAAATGAAAATCGTCCAGACAGAACTTCATAATTGGATTGCATTAAATAACTGTAGTTGACATGGTTTATAAACTAAGGCTGTTGGGGTTGGGGGGGGGGGGGGTTGATAACACTGATAACACCCCAAAAAGGAACACAAATATAAACTGACTTATTGAACAATGGCACTTTAATATTCTGCAAAATACCAAGGTGTTAGATTCTTACACAATAGCATTTCCTACTAACTCTGTCTGCATACGCAGAGAAAGTGGAGAGAGGAGGCAAGTACACTAAATGTCCAGAGGCCAGAGATAAGGGAGAATCTCTCAACCCATATGAGACTCATATGAGACTCTATTTCCGCCATTCCTCCTGCATTGAAATGTGTTTATTTTCCTTTATCACATTGCAGGCTTTTCTCCCTCCATTTTTTTAACGGGTCTAGTGACGCTCAAACAGGCCGCTGCCTTTTTCTCAGATCTTTACTCGCTTTCCTACTCCAGAGATGTGCTTTAATTTGTGCTTGTATTTCAAAGCTGAGCTGTTTTTGAACAGCAACAAGCAGCTTGACTGTCAGCTTCAGTGTATATGAGCCACATCGAGGCAACACAGGCGACTGGGTGACAAGGTGATCCTGCAAACAAAGGCCTGCCATGTGATGGAGGTGAAAGATCTCCAGGAGATGATAAGGATGGAAAATGGAATAGTACAATAATATTCACTGAATATATCACTTCATGCCACACTCATACACTCACATACACACTGGTTTGTAATTATATCTTTGTAGAGACTATCCATTCATTTCTATGGGGAAAACCCTAATTCCAATATGGCGATCTTAACCCCTACCCAGCCCTAACCTTGCCCATAAGTAACCAAACAAAATATGAGACGTTCGGCATTTTCAGATTTTTGATTGCATTCACAGATCTTTATGAGGACCTGAAGAATTGGTCCCCACAATGTCATTTAAACCTAATACACACACGTGCGCATGTATATACAGACACTCCTCTACTTGTGGACGAGATACGTCCCAAACAGGTAGCTCGTAACTTGAAATGTTCGTAAGTCGTTATTCAATATCATTTTAAGCGTATGCGTAAGTATAAAGAACTGTAGGATGATGGGAGTCTGCACGCTACACTGCTGCACGGTGGGAGTAGCAGCCAGAAGTTGTTTTAGGTGGAATTGGCGCTCAGAAGAACTCTATGGCTCTTCTGCATGTCGCGTCAATGGTGTCATGTCACTGTGTGGGTCAAGAAACCTTGTTGGAGGTGGTGCCCTGATTCTAGTTTTTGAGTTAGGCTGGCTACCCCCCAGGAGTAGGAGATGGAGAGGGGGGCAGGGCTTGGCTGGGTTCACCCCACCGGAAGCCCAAGGGGGGGGGAGCGGGGGAATCTATCACATAGCACACCTCTGACTTTGTACAGTACCAGTACAATTAGTAAAATCATCTTTCAATTTATCATTATTTGTATCGTTCCAAATTTCTTAATAAAAATGAAAGATAGAGCTGAATGGTTCTTATTTATTTATCTTTGGCCAGGGGGGTGGGGGGTGATAGATAAACACACACACATACATATATATATATGCTAGGTAGCTGGTAGTGGGTTCAAACGTAGCCTGATCACCACAGCGTGGTGACAGAGACATGAAGACATGAAGTCTCTCTCTTCTCCTCAAGCTTGCGTGCTTTTTTATGGTGTTGATCTGTTTCCTCCTGTAGTTCAAAGGAAGCACTTCCATAGAATTACTGATCTGTAACTTCCCATGGTGTGTGACACTGTGTGTGTGTGTGTGTGTGACACTGTGTGTGTGACACAGCATGTGAGTGTGACAGTGGGCGCATGACTGTCAGCGTGCAAGAATCCATGTAGTCATAGTGACGGATGATACCCGTCGTTATATTAAATGGCACATTGTGAAATAGGTAGCAAGGTGTCCCCTGGATTCCGTCTGTAAACTCGCCCTCACTGCAACTCAGTCTTCAGCTCCTCGTTTCCCAGGCTTCTGTTTGCTCAGTTTCAGATACACAAGAAACAACGCTGGAACAGGCAGAGTCGGATAGAAAGATAAGATAAGTAGCAGCAAAACACTGCAGTGAGAAGGGAAGATGTGATTCAGATTTCCAAAAGCACAGCCTTAGAAGCCGCGCCTTTCGCATGACCAGTATGTTAAAAGGCCGAGTGTTTTTCAGCACCTTTTACTTTCATGTCGCTATCAAAACAATGATCCTGTTGATTTGTTTGCAGGGAAATTTAAATGTAAAAATATGATGCTCCAGAAATGGAACAACAAACATCTCAGAAACAAAGTTTGGAATCGCAAACGGAGAGGAGCGAGTCGGGGTCTCGGAGTCTCGGCTGTGCGCCTGGGCACAGAGCGAGGCGTGAAAGACGCCGCTTTGGCCGGGGAATCCCCCCACAGGGATGGTGGAGCAGCCATTGCTGGGAGGGTATAGAGTAACAATGTGGCATGTCAGCTGACCAATTGAGCATCTCCTTGTACATTCTTATAATGTTCCTTTACTGTTTAATCTATCTTCAATTAATCTTCATTAAGTCATCGCCTTGTGTTTATCAGTCAAGACTAACAACTAAATATGAAAAAACAGAGCTATGAGGTGGTGTGCCTAGTAAACTGTAAGAGGCAAGACATCCAGCCTTTTTAACCTCAGCACCACCAATAGAGGGCAGTATTTCAGCACCTCTATATTCACACTGCTACAGGATAAATGCTGCTAAACAATGTCTTCCATGAACAAATACATGTTTTCATTCACTGTCAAATAGCTGATATCACCATAAAAACTCATAGTTTCAGAGATCAGGTGACAACTTCATAATGACTGTAGAGTCAGCCGATAGTGTAGATATCATATAGGGTTAAGTCCACAGGTCTTAATTACGGGGGGGTTAAAATTAATTAATTAATCAAGCAAGAGACTAAAAGCATGAAATTACAGTAGAATTATAAAGTGCAGAAATGTATCCTGAGCACTGCAGAGCGGCGGGGGTGTGCGTGCTCCTCTCGCGTGCGGCACTCAGCCTCCCAAAAGCAGGCAGTCAGATGAGAGGCAGCGTCTGAATCAGCCTTAATGTGTGAATACGTGTAGGTATCACGAAAAGGGCAAGGAGCATGGAAGGTGGAGGTAGGAGCAACACACAGTGACGTATATCAACACACAGTGAGCCTGTGCTGAATATGTGGTGTAGAAGGTGGATGAATGGATGGATGGATGAATGTAGATCAGCACCAGAAGCCGTGGTGCTCCATCAAATGCTTTTAATTCCAAAGCGACAGGTCTGTGCCATATCAGGATGGATGCGGTTCAGGCAGGTCATATGAGACCTTCTGTGAGAGGGTTAAGCTTATAGCTGGGACTTCACAAGGAAGTGCTGTTAAGGTGTAAAAATATGAATAAAATACAGTTTTTGGCAAGGATGGTGGAGCAACAACCACACACACACACATACACATGCATGCACGCACACACACACACATACACGCACGCACAAACATGCACACACAAACACACACACACACACACACACACACACACACCTTATTAAGCACCCCTACACAGTACCAGGCTGGATTCCCTCTTGTTGCCAGAATCACTTCAGTGGTTGGTGAGCTGTATGTTCAGAGATACCTTTCTGCACACCACTGTTACACTGAGCACTTCCCATTATCTTTAATGAGTCTGGCCATTCTGTTCTGACCTCTCTCATTAACAGAACTGTTGCTGACTGGATGTTCATCTGTTTATTGCAGCATACTCTGTAAAATGTAGAAATTGCGGTACAAACAGGATAGAGGTGAAAATCCCAGGAGTGTGGCTGAAGCTGCCAGATACGACACTAACAAAAACAGCATATTTGAAGTCATATTGATCTTTGCGGTTCGCCATTGCTATTACACTGCCAAGTCAAGCACTAAGTGTACTTTTTAACCCTTTCTGCTGTTTGTATTCATATATTCAGCTAGGCTGTTTGCTTTAGGACAGTGGTGGCCAATCTTATCTGCAAAGGGCCGGTGTGTGTGCAGATTTTTGGGATAACCTGTAGGTCAGCTGTTCAAACCCAGGTGTGAGGATTCTTCAGCCAATCAGTCCTCTAATTAGTAATCTAATTAGGGAGTTACAGCCAAAACCCACATACGCAGCGGCCCTTGGTGGATAAGATTGCCCCACCCCCCTGCTTTAGGAAGCAGGTGTAACAAAAAGTGGCTAAGTGGAGTATAGATGTCCAATTGTTTGGTATCAAGTTTCACAAAGTCATAGAAGCGAAAAGAATTAACTGCTAGGGATAAAACCACTGATGGTGGACAGCTGGACCTACCAGTGAGAAAACCACTGATGGTGGAATGGAGGACCTGCCAGTGAGAAAACCACTGATGGTGGACTGAAGGACCTGCCAGTGAGAAAACCACTGATGTTGGACTGCAGGACCTGCCAGTGAGAAAACCACTGATGTTGGACTGCAGGACCTGTCAGTGAGAAAACCACTGATGGTGGACAGCTGGACCTGCCAGTGATAAAACCACTGATGGTGGACAGCTGGACCTGCCAGTGAGAAAACCACTGATGGTGGACAGCTGGACCTGCCAGTGAGAAAACCACTGATGGTGGACAGCTGGACCTGCCAGTGATAAAACCACTGATGGTGGACAGCTGGACCTGCCAGTGAGAAAACCACTGATGGTGGACAGCTGGACCTGCCAGTGAGA
>JABFEA020000043.1:7093970-7127262 GCA_019775915.2 Cyphomyrus plagiostoma
GTGAGACAAAGGCACCGGGCAGGGGAACGGCCATCCCGCCGGGGCACGGCCGCTTTTCACTACCATCTCCATCATTATCCTTATTGCCGGGGCTGATGAGGAGTTCGGCGTGCTTAATACCATTATTATTACCATTTACCATTTATACCGTTATAATTATTACTGGGAAACGGGCCTTTAAAAAAAAAAAAAAAAGAAGGAAAAAAATGGGGGGGGGGGTTATTCACAGCCGGCAGGCCCGGCTGCGTCTCCGTCGGCTCTCCTTTTGATCTCTCAGCATGTTAAACTAACCTTAACCAGCTGCTTAACTAGTACACCAATACAATGCCCGGGCTCGGCTAGCGCTGTTGCGGACATCTGGACCGCTAGTAAGTGCCGTGACGGAAAAAGGGAATGTATACACAGTGGGCTATATTCTGCACTACAGATCTCCGCCTATTGTACAGTACCAGTCTCTGTATATTACACACCACTATTCTTCGCGTATTATAAAGCGCAGTATTTCTGTACATCACACTTTATATATAACATGTGTAATACTGCGAATATATAGCATGTTTGTGCTTATCAGACATGCGAAAATAAATATGACATGACGCTGTAAATTGCATCCTCTGTCCGCCTATACTGTCAATTTTGTTTTCTGTTATCGGATTACACGATGATATAATTAATTAATTAATCAATTAATATAATACTTGTCCAGTTACTAATGTCTGGTCGCAGTGTTGATTAACGAGGTTTCATATGCCATTTTGGAAACACCATTTGCCACCTGAAAATGTTAACCAACTAGTGGATGTGTAGTTAACTAGCTAGTCATTCGAGCAGGGATATTAATTTCATATAAATTAATCTGCGGTTTCCCTCGAATGGATATACATGTAAACTCAGTGAACTGCCGTAAACCTCTTGTGGTGCTGTCCATTTAAACCAGATTAAGTACAGGCCACCACCAGTCTGGATTTCCATTTAAGCCAGATTCAGTGCAAGGTACTTGTACACTAAAATGGAGCTAAAAAAGATAGAATACATGTTTATTTTTTGTTGGACAGTGAAATTTATTTTTAAAGGATGAAGTGAATTATGGAAAAAAAGATACACACATGTGACAATGGCTCCCCTGCTGACATTTAGTTTGTAATTGACACAGCACGCACTTGACACGTTACGCAGAGTGTGTATCAGAATTTCATGGTTTGTAATAAGAAGCATCTCGTCAGTACAATGAAGGATAGACAGGACACCATGTCAGGACATATCTGCATGTGCCTATAGCATTATATAGGGTTATGGCCATAATCGGTCACTGCAGTGTTTCACTTGTGCTTTTTGTTGTTTTGTGTGTGTCCAGAGATGTTGCCCATAAATCCAATGTGGTCTATGTCATTGCAGTGGTCACATTTAATTCATCCATCTTTCTTCTGACTTCTTGTCCTGGGCAGGGTCACTGGGGGACTTGGAAGTTATTCCAGTATTCCAGCCATAATAGGGCACAGGACTCGGGACAGGATGCCAGTATATTACAGGACACCATGGGCAATTCAGAGACACCAGCTAAACTACACTACACTGGGAGAACATGCAAACTCAAGATGGAGCAAAGGTGTGAGGCCATGGCGCCACCTACTGGCGCTGTGGCCTAGTTTTGGGGATTTCTCTGCCTAACCTGAGGAGCCTGTTGATAGCAGATGGACGCCTGTCAATTTTCTCAGCCTCATTCAAGTGCAGCGTCAAACTTTTTATTCCCAGCTGAGTGGCAGTGCTACCTAATGCAGGTGTCGAAGCATTAATATTGTTAAATTTCTTTTTGTTGAAATGCCCTGTTTTCAGCAGCCACACAATGCTGGCAGTGATAGAGTTTCCACAGGAAATGCTTGGCTTCACCGCCCTGTTTCATTTTTTTTTGGACGTGTGAAGCCAGATGAAGCAAATTTGGGTTTAAAAAAGCTTGAGTTTGTTTGTGATATTCCAGGTTTTTTTATGCTGGTCTCATAAAAACTTTGCAGACAATGTGCACACATCATATTTTTTTTGAGAAATTCGAGATTGGGATATTAAAGCTGAACAACGTGAAGCTTGTTTGAATTGATTTGTGATCCCGTCAGTCTGAAGCAGGCGGTCTGGTTCCTGCTAACTTATCTAGCAGTTAGCGGTTCTATGGAAAAACATGATCCTCAAGGGGATCGGTTCTGGGTCCACTCGATCCCTCTGTTCCAGTACCACCTGGCCAGGTCGGTCTAGCTTATGCTTGGCTAACGGCACATAATGCTGTGCCAATTGATGGCATAGAATGTAATGGTGTTCCCTGCTTAGAATTGTCCTCATTCCCAAGAAAACATTCCTTCCACCAGCCACCAATCTTATAGTGCTCGGGGCTCTGTATCTTATCAAAAGGTTACAGATTCCCAAGAGAAGTCAGCCGTTGTACCCTTTGAGAAGGTACTTAATCTTGCTAGCTTGGGTGAAATCGCCATCTGTATACATGCCTAAAGTTTGAAACTGTGTAAATCACCATGAATAAAAGTCTCCCCTAAGCAGCTGAATAATGCTGCAATAAGAAGAGGACGGAAAAGACTGCAGGCTTTTGGGGCGTGTCAACCACACCGCTGCGACTACAAAAAAGGAAATGGCCTCATTTATTGGCTGTAATAAAAAGCTCTGAGTAGCGCAGAGTTACAAGCCCAAGGCGTTTCCTTCATGTTAAGATTCTGCCTTATTAATGTCGTGTTTAGAATCAGCCTTTAAAACCGTGTTTTAAGTGAGTAATGCTGAATCCGCACATCGGTTTCCCTCAAAATTCACGACTGTACAGAAAGGAAGAAGCCCTTCTGTCTTCAGCAGGTGGTTTTATCCATAGTGTGATTTCACAGTGTGCGACAGTGACCCTTGTGACCCTTGTGCTTTTGTTCAGGCAGGCCTTCTCAAAGATGCTCGGAAATGATTCTCCCCAAGCCATGGGCTTGTGCTCACCCCGGACTGTCTCCCCTTAGGACCTTGCGGGCCATTATGCTGGCAGAGGATGGACGCCCCTGAATACCTGGATCTGGATGAGATCGACTTCACCGATGACCTAGCGGTGGGTGGAAGAGAACCTCGTGTCGAAAGGAGCACAAGCAGCAATTAGATACAGGGGGATCGGGGTTTAACCTGAGGCCTCAGCATAAATAAATTACTGTATTCAGGTTCCACGAGGGATTTAATAAAGGCTTGAATTACAACTCCAGGCTCGAAATACAAGTCCAGGCATCCTGGATGTGGTCTGATCCTCTGGACCATGAACTTAAATGGAAATGATTGTGTATAAAAGGCAGGAAGTAGGTTGTGAGGGCATCTGGTTTATTGACTTGTGTTGAGTTTGACCTGGGTGAAAAATGGTTTTTTCCCTTGCAGTGTTCTGTGACATTTCTGAAGAACATCTGTGACTTTGTAAGGCTTGCCAGGTTCGGTTTGACCTAGACGGTAAATCGCTTTTTTCCTTGCAGTATTCTGTGACGTCTCTGAAGAATATTCCTGAGCTTTGTCGTAGAGGCGAGTCTCAGAGCGAAGAAAGACAAGGCAAGGATATCAGTCGTACACCACAATTCTTTTTCACCATAATACCTTCCATGTAGAGTACGCAAATAACCCGACTGCTATACTTATGGATGCCCGATTTTGCCTGCTGTGATTTTTTTCAGTTCCGGCCATAAACTGGAGTCGTGGGATCAATTCACATGGTGGCAATGGAATCAAACCCACAGGCATTGCCGACGTGCACAGCAAGTTTCGACCCGTCAAGCGAGTGTCCCCTCTCAAGCACCAGCCGGAAATCCCCGACACAGAGACAGACTGCAAGGGTCAGAGTGAAGATGGCGGCAAGGAAGATAGCCCTGACAAGGCGTCCCAGGCGAACGTGTCCCGAGTGGATGAGCAAGGATTCAAGGGCAAGAACGTGGGAGGGGAGGAACTATTTGGGGAGCTGGAGCACTATGACCTGGACATGGATGAGATCCTGGACGTGCCTTACATCAAATCCAGCCAGCAAATGGGAACCCTTCCCAGAGTCACCCCGGAAAAGAGGACACCAGTATCGGCTCCCAGCGACCGAAACCAAGCATGTAGAGCCGCTACCCTACCACATTCGGAGACCTTAGGGTTCATGCCCCCATACTGTGTGCTGTCCCCTGTCAAGTGCCCAGAGATGCGCAAGTCCAAGTCCATGGAGCCTGAGCACCTCCGGCAGTCTGTAGCCAGGCACAACCACTCCCAGTTGGGCGCCGCCACCTCCGAGCTGGAGAAGCTCTTGCCTGGCCGGGCCTACCTGGAACCCAGAGCACACAAGCCAGCATCCGTGGTGCCTGGCAGTCAGCCTAAGATGTTCCCTCTGCCGGACTGCGGCGGTGCCTGGGGCAGCCCCAGGGCTCATGGAGAGTGCGACGAAGATGCCAAAAAGGCCCAGAACATCATCAGCATCATCCGTGGAGGACAGATCTCTCTTCTGGTCAGTTTGACCACCTGGTCCCCAGTCCAGTCGTTCTAGCAGGTCTTTAATGTGGTTTTATTGGGTCCACTTTGGGTAGCTGTAGACTATGAATAAGCGTGAGTATAAGGTACCTGATTGTACACGGTTGTTTTATTCGCTCACGTGCACCGCAGCCTCATCTGGCAGCTGATAACCTGGAGCTCATTCGGGATGAGGAGGGGAACAACCTGCTACACATCTCCGCTTCACGGGGCCACGCGGAGTGCCTGCAACACCTGACCTCGCTCATGGGGGAGGACTGTCTGAGTGAGCGCAACAGTGAACAGCTCACACCAGCTGGCCTTGGCATCAAGGTAGCCAAATGGAGTTAGCCAAGGAGGTGGGGCTTATGTGCGATGTAGCTAAAGGGAGTGTGGGGTCAGTTTTATGGGTGGAGCCTGAATGAAAAGTAGCCAGTCAGTTCAGTGCAAGGTGGCGCCAAAGGGTACTGGGCACAGTGGGGGGAGTCTGGGTGTTCGGCCCAGTAGGTAGCTGTTGTGGCGCCTCGTAAAGTTTGGCTAACTGCTAACTTCCTATAGAACGGACACCTGGAGTGTGTGCGCTGGATGGTGAGTGAAACGGAAGCCATCGCTGAGCTCAGCTGTAGCCGGGACCACCCCAGTCTGATCCACTACGCTGCACGTTACGGCCAGGTAAGGCTGTTGGTGTTGAGGTCGGGTCTTAGGCTCATGACTGCTGGTGATCATTTCACTAAAGCAGTGTTTCCCAACCCATTCCCCAGGGACCCACAGACGGTCCACATTTTTGCTCCCTCCGAGCTCCCTGCCAGGCATTCCCACCTTTCTGCAACAATGTGGACTGTCGATGGGTCTCAGAGGCCAAGAATGGGAAAGGCTGCACTAAAGGATCATTAGGTTTATGAAACGCTTAAACTGTAGAAAGTGACCCGTTGATCCCGATCAAATAAACAAATACACAACAGAGGAGTTTTCTGGAGCAGTGCCCTGCAGATGGTCATTAACGGCAGGGTGCACACAGGCCCTGAGACTGCGGCACCGAAAATACACTGAAGATACTCGCCTTGTGAAATGACTGGATGCTGCTGCATTCTCAGCATAAATAACGATAGTTTGCAGGTGTTTGTTTGTTTTCGTTTTACTCCCTGTGGACCCTGCCTGGTCTTTTTCTTCATTCGTTTCGTTTATGTGTGGTTTGTTTTCTCGGCACACTCCATGAGGTGCTGTTCTCGAGTGTGACAGACAGCACTGTGTGAAACCAGAGCACAAGGCGTGGCTGCAGACGCAGGTCATCGCCGAGACAAACCCGTCACTGCCAGTTATCCAACCTTGTGTCCCCCTCAGGAAAAGATTCTCCTGTGGCTGCTGCAGTTCATGCAGGAGCAGGCGATCTCCCTGGATGAGCTGGACCAGCAGGGAAACAGCGCAGTGCATGTGGCAGCCCAGTATGGACACCTGGGCTGCATCCAGGTATGGCCCCCTGCTCTGCCTCTAACCTGAGGTTCTTGCTGTGGCAGTGGGCGTCCTCAGCTGCCAGCACAGTGCCAATGGAATATGATCATAGAGAGGGGAAAAGCACAGTGAAGTTAAGAACTAGCAAAGAAACACATTCGGGGAACAGATCCAACAGCGCCATCTTTTGGCAAGATCCTGCAACTTCAGTCTGTCATTTCACGCACAATTTAACAAGGGTCTCCAATTCACCAATACTCCATATGTATGTAAAGTTGCGTTTTCAGGCCATTCTACTCGGTTAAATGGATGTTTCAGTTCAGTCTGAAATTGCGAAATGGTTTTTCATTGGTGTTGGTCACAGACAGCTAGTACGCATAGCAAATGAACAAGGATGATTATGTTAATTCTCATCTCAATGATCTGAGATCCCAGAGATTTGGTGCTGTACTTTGATTTACCCTGACAGTAGTTACTTATAATTGGCATTGATTTTAGTACACTTTAATTATATGTCCAGGCAAAATGTTTTGGTACTTGATCTGTCAGTCTAATAGGGATCAGCATGTAACATACGCTTCTAATATAATATAACCCTATAATTTCTTATAACAGGGCTTCAGTGAGTCTGTAAAAATTTCGTAAAACTTGTAAAATCCAATAATGTGAATTTTCGGCCTTAAAATGTCTTAAATGCGATTTTGACGGGTCTTAAAATTTGATCGGATTATTAAATCATCTGCAGTTTACTGCAGTCTGAAAAAAAGTGTAAAAATTACAGAGGGTTCATAAGATTAAAAGCGCACGCCAAAAGAGTACAGGTTGGTGAGTGCTGAGTACCCATGATAGGCCAAGATATTTTTAAATACATTTTTTCTACTGTAGGTTATGAACAGGTACATGAAAAAATTACCTAATTTGAGTTTTTCATTGTTATATTGTCTCTTGAGAATTAGGCTAAAACATCAGAATCCCTTTGTTTCGAGTGAGTGCTGCACTGTGAAGAACTATATTATAATGTACAGTGTGTTTTATTGTTACTGTATTTAATGTTGGTAATGTTTTTACTCAGAAGAATCAGAATCGGCTTCACTGTCATTTGAACCACTTGACATGATAAGAACGAAACACAGTTTCTCAGTTCTCAGTGTGCACTAAACAATAAATAGATGAAATAATACAACACTAGAATAAGATGTCTGAACTAGGTACAAAATAGAATAAACCTCAAATAAAAAGTCATATGTGTGATTTATTAATTAATCTGTACAAAATCTATGTACATGAAAATCCCGTTAAATATGGGATCAGCAGATGGTTCACTGTTATCTTCGGTTACTGGTATCCATTGTCGTGGAGCGTATCACCCACGGATACAGAGGACCACTATACATTTATAAAGCTCATTAACTTAAGTCTCGCTTTTAAATGTTTTCGGGAAAATTCTGTCTCGAACACGCTTTCACAAACCTACAGAACAGAACCAACATGGAGCCAGCAACCATTACCTTCTAATCATTAGCTGCCAACTGTGTAGCCTGGTCAGAATTTTATCGATGGACAGTTGGACACATAGGTGGTGTGTCACAATGTGATGTGGGGGCTAATGTGGCGTCTCCTCTTATCAAAAAATGAACAAATTAATTAAACTGAAAGTTCACTTGAATGTGAATAAATTAATTTAAATAATTCTGGGACTCTGATTTTCCATTGTATCCTTCATACTTTTTTGCCACTATGGATATGAAATAGGTTTTTATAACCTTTTTTAAAAAGGTTTTAATTTTCTGAAAAAAGTCTTGAATATAACTTTTTGAAACCTGCAGAAACGCTGTATAATTTAATAATCCTCTTGGTGATTTTATGAGTGGGGTGTATGTCAAAGACACAGGTGGGCTCACAGAAGATCTGGTGGTTATCTTCCAGACCCTCGTGGAGTATGGCTCAAACGTTACAGTGCAGAACCAGCAGGGAGAAAGGCCTTCCCAGACTGCCGAGCGGCAGGGTCACACCACCTGCTCACGGTACCTGGTGGTGGTGGAGACCTGCATGTCACTGGCTTCCCAGGTGGTCAAGCTGACCAAGCAGATCAATGAGTGAGTCGTCTGTTTGTCTCTGTTCTTCTGTGGTCATGCGTCTCAGGCTGACATGTACCTATTACTCAGCTAGATAAGTAATGAAAGTAAATGGTTTTTCATTGTATAAACTGCATGGTGACTTAATGAGTAGCACTGTTGCTTTACTGTGGTCATGGGTTTGAATCTTGCCTCCATTGTTTTGGTGTGGAAATCTGAAGTGGATAGTTCAGATCCAGGAAGTAAAAATCCCGACCAAGGTTTTGTTTCAACCAGCCAGTTGAGTATAAAGACTCAGTCACAAAGTACTAAACTGGTGGGTTGAAGCAAAATCTCGGTCAGGATTTTGGCTTTCTCGACCTGTTATGTGGTTTTATCCAAAGACATGCATAGGGTAAATGATGTCTCCAAATGGCCCATAATGTCTGATTGTACGTGTATATGCCCTCCAATAAACTGGAATCCCATCCAGTGTGTACTAATGCCTTATGTTGTATGCTTCTTAATTTCATATTTCTCTGAAAAATAAGACAATGATTGCATGCACTTGGTCTGCAAAGTGCTTACAAGATCAGCTAAGAAAAGCTGGTAAATCAAATAAACAAAGGCTTTTATGAAATCCAAATCTGCTTCATCTGGCTTCACACGTCCAGAAAAAAATGAAACAGGGCGGTGAAGCCAAGCATTTCCTGTGGAAACTGTATCACTGCCAGCATTGTGTGGCTGCTGAAAACTGGGCATTTCAACAAAAAGAAATGTAACAATATTTATGCTTCAGCACCTGCAATGCAGCACTGCCATTCAGCTCAGAATAAATAGTTTGATGCTGCAGTTAGATGACACTGAGAGAAATTACATCGTCCTTCTGCTATTGGCACGCTCATCAGATTAGCCTGAGACATCGCAAAGACTACCCCACGGTGGCTCAGTAGGTGGCGCTGTGGCCTCGCACCTCTGATCCATCTCAAGGTTGCACGTTCTCCCCACGTAGTGTAGGTGAGCTGGCGTCTCGGAATAGCCCATGGTGCCCTGAGATGTACTGGCCTCCAAACCCCCCTGTAACCCCGACCAGGATTTAATGGTTCTTAGATGAACGATTAAATGAAATGCAGCCTAAAGTAATCTTGTTAACACAGAACATCTCATTTGTATTTGCCATTTGCAATGAGCTACGATGTGGCATTTATATTTAATTATTTGTGCTAATCAAGTAGGGAGAAGGTTTGAAGCATAAGCTATAGACTGCCCCCCCCCGCCCCCCACTGCCACATACACACAAGCCCCTGTGGCCCAATTTGCTAACCCTCGTGAGCCAGTCCTGAATGTCCTTCCCCTGACGGTACCATCTGCGATTGCAGGCAAACCTCTGAAAGAGTGACCCTCCAGAACCAGATCCAGCAGCTGCTGGACTCGCCGCATCGTGACGGCTCCCCGACCCGGTCCCCCAGGTGTGCTGTCCCGGACTCTGGCTCAGTGCCCCTGCTCCTTCTCCAATCAGAAGGGTCTCCCCTTTGCTTTGGTCTCCCGTTTCTGTTTGTACATGATACTGATGACATTATGTGACCAACGGCGGGACCGCTCTCCCTCTTCCCCCCAGCTGGTTCATCCCGTCCATGGTGCCGTGGCCGGAGATGACCCTGACAGCAGAAGCAGCAGCCAACGGGGGCCAGTGCGTTCTACGGCAGCGTGACGTCGACTCAGATGTGGTGTTGCGCCAACTCCTGGGGAAGGAGATCGCCGAGAAGGTGTGCAGCCAGGGGAGGCTGACGCTGGAGTTCCACGAGCCGCGCAGGCCAGGGGTGGGGCCAGGAGCAGGGGCGGGGCCAGGAGCAGGGGCGGGGCCGGCTGGCCGGCGGGAGCTCAAGCTGGCCCGGCTCAAGCAGCTGATGCAGCGCTCGCTCAGCGAGTCGGACTCGGATGCGTACCCGGCAGAGGAGCAGAAGCAGGGCGTAGCTGCCAGCCGTGCCGAGAGGCCCCGCCAGTTGGCCCTTGCCGAGAGCGATGAAGCCTCCTTCCTGGCCAAACGGAACGGCTCTGCAGCCGAGCGCAAGCTCTCCTTCATCCACAGTGCCTCCAAGTCCATGGATGGGTACAACCCCTCGCCCACCTCGGACGGCAGCGACCACGACCGCGAGACCAAGCCAGAGACGCCAGGGGACGGCCATGAGCATGCCGACATGCAGAAGGCCACCACCAGCCCCAAGAGTGCGCTGAAGTCACCGTCCTCCCGGAGGAAGCCCTCCCAGACCCCCAAGCTCAGGGTGACATTCGACGAGTCGCTCGCCCATAAGGGAGGACAGGACACAGAAACCAGGCCCACCCACGAGAAAGGAGGTGGGGCCAGGACCGCAGGCGGCTCCGAGGGGGGGGAGGTGTGGAAGCGGCCGTTCGGGACCTTCCGCTCCATCATGGAGTCCCTTGGTGGGAATCAAAACAGCAACAACAGCAATGGCCAGTGCACTGCCCAAGCGAAGCACCCCAGTTCGGGGTTGGCACAGGGCTCGCCCGGCCGGAAGGCAGCGGCGGATGCTAAAGCCAATCCCGCCAGCCTCTCCAAGTCCAAAAACAAGAGCAGTGCCGTGTAGACCGTGCCTTTGTGCACTTTGTTCCACAGGCAAGGCATTCAGCTAGTGCAGTATATCTCAAACCAGTCCTCAGGCCCCCTGTGACGTCCACGTTGTAGCTCCCACCTAGCTCTCCGCACACCTGTACCAGGTATTCAGTGTTGGTTGATTGGTTCAGGTGTGCTGGGAGCTGGGAGGGAGCTAAAATGTGGACTTTTTTGGGGTCCCTGAGGATCGGGTTGGGAAACACAGTCCTAGTGAAAGGCTGAAAGGCGTGTTTTGTTTTTTCACAAAGAACAACGGCAGGATTTCCCCTGCTGCCTTAGGCCCACCCCAGAGCTGAAGGGCTGAGTCTGAGTCCACGGCGACCCCAGCTTCTCGCCTGTGGCTAACTGGAGACTCATGGACCAGGTGCTTGTGGCCCCCACCCTGCATTATCTACTGTTACTTTTTACCCAGATTTCAGTTATTTTGGGGATCACTAATTTCCTAGTGAAATATATATTTTTGGACTGTTTTGTATTTTATATTTACCTGTGGCCTCAGACTTCAGGCACTCAGCACCGTCTTCTTTTATCAAGGATGCACCAGGAGAGCATTTCCTTTGAATTCTCTGAGGTCTTCCAGCAGATACTTCAGTGAGATACCAGCAGGCCTGCCTTATGCCACTCTTAATGCTGGTTATAGTAACACTGTTCCTAAGTTATTTCCTTCACTTAGTCATCAGCAGAAAGTGATGTGGGACAAGCCTTGAGAGGGATGCATGGCATGTGGCTCACAGCAAGGTGGCATGTTCATCCCTCTTCAGTTTATTTTTGTGCATGCGTGTTCTCCAGAAACCTGACTAACAAAGTTAGGGGGTCGCGTACCCTGTGACAGTTTGTACATTTTTAAATGTTTTCTTTTCTAATCTTTTATAAAGGAACAGCGCTGATCAATGTTTCAATTTATGAAGAATCCCAATAAACACAGTTGGGATACGTAAACGCATACGGTGCGGAGCCTCTGTCCATGACCACTTTGTGAAAGTGTTCATTCAGCCTGTCAGATTTCCTCAGGTACCTGTGCCAAAACCTGGTCTCAGTGTGGACCCTCCAAAGCAAAGGTGGGTAATTCAGGTCCAAAAAGTAAAAGTCCAGACAGATTTTGTTTCAACCAATCAGTGGAGTATAAAGGGTCCCAGAGTACTCAACTGGTTGGTTGAAACAAAATCTGTCTGGACTTTTAGTGTGTTTTTCCACCGCACCAGGTACCGTACTTTTGGTTCTTCGAGAAAACACCAAAAGTACTATACTTGAAGGTGTTGTTTTTCCACTGGCATAAAAACCGTTTCCGGCACTGCATGACATCACAGTGCGTGGCGAGTATTTTGTACTGAATTTGAGAAATTACTAGTATATGACTTGGCGATGTGCAATATTAATACCAACATTGCATGTTATGCACTAGAATTCATACATTGTTAGTCAGCTATATTAAAATAAGGCTTTTTCTTGCTTTTGTTTCTATACAGACATTATAGGTTACATTTTAGAATTTTTTTTTTTTTACTGTGCTACTTTTTTAGATTCTTATATGATAAAAATCCATCAGTTCAAAGTTTTACCCCCTGCTGCTTTTGCATCATAATCATCTTCATCCTTGCTGTTTAAATCACTCGAAGATGGACTTGTGAGAATTTTATGAACTCCTTTTTTGTTTTATAAATACCCAAATATTTATCACAGCGAAATCACATCGCTAGGACAGCTCGCTATATGCCTGCTGTATTAGTACATTTAACGAAATTCTTTTTAACTTCTCATGCCATCCGGATATTTTTGTTGTATATGTTCTTATCGTCACGCGGCATTGGCGGGCACATGGGGAAATAGATGAGTCCAGCCTCAAAGTCGGGTAAATGGGCTTTATTTGGCAGGACAGGGTAGACGAGTAACCAACACCGGGAAACATCAATGACAGATCTACCAGACTAAATATACAGGACAAGCAGGCAGAAACAGGAAACAGATGAGAACAATCGGGAGTCACACGAGGTAACGAGGTGGGCGTGGCACACACGAGGATCGGAAGGAGCTGGGCATGACACTTATGACTAAATTGATTTTTTTTTTTTTTACTTTGTTTATCAATATTTTCAGTGTTTCTGCTTTCAAGGCACCGTTTTTATTGTGTTTATAGACATGCTATTTGCATAGCCAGTGTACCAACGTGCACCCAAAGTACCAAAGAAGTACCCCAACTGGTTTGGCACTTTCGGTACTGGAACTTTTGGTACTGGTACTCAACCAGAAGTCAGTGGAAAAGCGAGAGTTCTTAAAGAATAGTACCAAAAGTATGGTTCTTGGTGCCATGGACTAGCGCCCTTGCTCTCTGGACCTGAACTACCCACCTTTCCACAAGAGGTTTCTGAAGGCCCAAACATGATCAGAGTGGATTTACCTGTTGGATGATGCAAGGAGGCCCCACAAGATCTTCAGTTGAATTTGGGATGCAGAGTTGGCTGTAAGATGTCTGTACTGTGAAGCTGCAAGCTTCCGTTTGCTCACTGGGGGACCTTCCCTGGAGGCTCTACAGGCACATCTGTGGATTCAGTGGGAACCATTAGCAAGTGTTAAAATAACTCAGGTAGTTCTTGAGCAGCTGTCAACAGATTTGAAAATGACATTTTTAAAGGAGCTGTTGACAAGGGAGGATACCTACAAAGAGTTAAGACTAAAAATAAAATGACTCCTATTTTTAGTTGTATTCTCCACTGATGCGTGTCTGCTGGGACCCAAAAGCAAAAGCACGGTATAATGGTGCTAAGTTCATATGGAATAATGAATAAATAAACCGGGAAGGAGGATAATATCCTGAGGCACAATGCAGGAACATCAGTTTTACAGGGTTTTATGCATTTAAGTATGACATCATTGGGGTAGAAGCAGAATTATACCCCACTTACAATACCAGGGCAGTCTTGTTTTTTTTTCCATGCGACTGGAAAGGAAAGAAATTGTGCTTAGCATGCTGTCTGTGGAGTTTTCCAAAAGGGACCGTGACATCATTGGAAGATGTGTCTCTGGACTCGAGTAGGAAATGTCTTTAAATTTTTATAGCAGTAAATCTGATATTTATATTAAAATCCACTCAATTTAGTTTCTAGTCTTTAGTTTTCCATCATCCACTGAGAGGTTAAAATATGGTCTTTATCCACTCTGCAAAAATAGGAAATATTGAACTGTCATACATGTAAAAATGAAATAAACCCTATTTAGTGTGGACTTGGCTGGCAGTTTTGGTGGAATCACTTTTGTCTAAGTAGGAAACCTGTATGTGATTTTTACTGGGAATCTGTTACCCCAGACTTGGCCCTATTAGTTTGGAGATGTATTTTTTTCAGCGTATTGATGAGACTCTGCTTGTTTCATTTATCTGACAGAGACAGGGAGCAGCAGTGAATCTGAAATAATTCCAGGAAAGGCTGGTTAAATGGAATGCACCTCAAAAGTAACTGCACCAGACTGGTCTGTGAAAATCATTGATTTTTTCTGAGATTTCTAGGGCTTTTGTTGGTGTCATCATACAGCTCCTTAGTTGACTGGGAGGCTCATTCCGGAAATCTGAATCTCGCCTTGGGTGATCCACAGTTTGGGTTGCACTTGCATCTGGAAATGTGTTGACATACAGATGAATTAAGAGGGGGGTCTGAATAGACCCCTCTGGGACCGATGTCACACAGGTGAACTGTTGAGTGGTTACTGGTTAACCAAGGAAGGGGATAAAAGTACAACAAGGAAGGTGGGTGAAACAAAACAGAGTAACTGTCTGATGTTTTCATTTATTTGCCCCATTGCACAATCCTGATAGCCTTTACAACACTGGCCTGACTTCATATTAAGGGGAATTTCCTGAAGTTAATGCCCTAATATCTAACATTAAGAGCCATAAAGAGCCACTCCTGCAACACAGATGTTCTGTATCCCATGTGTGTCTCTAAGGTGGTCCAAGGTCATCTAATGCTGGGACCTTGGTCTCTGCCATTGTCTAACTTTCATCCCAAGGCTTTTCATTCAAAAGTTGTAGATTGGTACCTTAAATGGTGATTTGATGTGCTAATTTAGTGAGAACCGTTAACATGGTCCTGGCTCCTTTCATGAAGTGGACGTCCTGAATGGCCACTGGGACTGACTCCAGATATCTCTCAAGGGGGGAACTTTCCCTCACTGACATTTTTCTTCCTACTGCAGCTGAACAGGCCCTTCTGAAGCCCTTCTGGTCATGTACCTCCCAGAACATGATGTGCGCTCACACACACACACACACACACACACACACACACACACATCATTCAGACCTGTGTTAACCCTTTTAAGGTACTTTGAAAAGCCACCCAGATGTTGCCTAGGAAACGATGTCCCTCAAAATGAGAAGGACACTTGTGACAGAAGCCACTGAGAGGCCAACAGTCACTCCGTAGCTGCTGACTGCAGAGTGAAGGTGCACCAGTCAACCCCACGAAGAGCTCTGTATAATACTGACCTGTAGGGGAGAAGCCATTTCTTAAAAGAGATGTTTGGAGTGTGGCTCAGTGGGTTAGGCCTCCATGCCTGTGATCAGAATGGTGACGGTTCAAATCTTGTCCTCTGCAGTATAGTCATACTTCCATTGGGCCCTTGAGCTAGGCCCCTAACCCTGTAAAATGCTCTGGGGTGATGTGTAAATGGCTGGATCCTGCACTTGGATCCCAAGTTTTACTCTCATCCGTGTGTGTGTGTGTGTGTGTGTGTTTGTCTCAAAGGAATGCAAGATGGCATTTGTTAGAAGAAGCATTCCAATATACTTATGCAAATTAAGTAACACTTCATAAGAGTGGGAAGAGATTTTGTGACTTTTCATTCAAAATCTAACGGTCCCCTCGCATCAGAAACAGCAGACTTACTGTACAGCAAGGTGCTTTGGTGGTAACATCACATCGTGGGGTTGCATTCCATCAGCAGAGATTGGGCACCTGGATAAAATAAAAGGAAGCTTGGTTATTCCAAATAGCAGGGAAATACTGAAGAGCACCGGTTTCAGTCTGCCAAAAACCGAAGTATGGGAGAAAGTTTATCTTTCAGCAGGACAATGATCCCAAACACATGGCCAGGGTAACACTGGAGTGGAGGAAAGGGGTGAGGGTCCTGATCTCCACCCTGCTAAAGCTCTGCAGCACCGTTTGATAACCATGCTGCACGAGCATCACCTGCAATGTTTCTGTCTGGGAGAATAAACCAGAATCCTGACCAGGGTACTGAGCCAATATATACTGACCCCGAGGCTGACCTTGTGCTGCAAAAAGTCACTCTACGAAATACCAAAATATGTGATATGTCTATCTATCTATCGCCATGAATAGGCTAAATATGTTACAGAGTGGAAAATGTTTACATTAAGCAAGACACCGCTTGACCGAACAAATAATGTTCATTTTAAGGATCCGACCGATTTTTGGCTTAATGTAGCCTATCACCTTCTAAACATTTTACACCTTCACGCGAAACATCGCTGTTTAACACTTACAAAACTGATCAGCATAAACCGGGGTTCAGGAGCAAAAATGCAAGGCTGCCAACTCTCACGCATTTGGCGTGACACTCACGCTTTCAGACTCTCACTCTCGCGCAAGAAATCTTACGGCAAGTTTATGTTATTACATTATAAACCTAAAATTAGCTGCATCAAAAGCGTTGGGGTAGTTTGCAAACCCTATACAGACTATTTACAAGGTAATGAAACTGTCACATAGGTGTAAATGCGTGTGCGGACTTGTCAGGAATCGAAAATGTCACGCCAGCCGGCTGACCAAAGTTGACAGCCCTGAGAATGACAACTATGGAGAAAGAAATCCAGGCAAATATCTTAAATGATTTATTCCCCCATATATTTTGCGTTGATGCCTCCTAAATTAATTTCACAAGCAGTCTTGGAGCCCGTAAGCATGAAAGAGCGCTACTTGTTGGAGCTGTTACTTTAACGTTAAGTCAAAGCCATAAATTAGGGGCCATTTAGCGGGCTGGCTGGGCGGCCGCCAGGGGAGAAGGAAGGGGCCGCTTTAATTGGCGCTTGGAGCGGCATCAGAGGGGAGACGCTTAAACGGCGGAGGCCAGCATGCAGCATGAAAATGGAGGAGACGAGCTCTCTATCTGACAAGGGGAGTCATGTATGGATTTTTGTGTCCATTGTTTTGGCTTATTTGTGTGCGCTTTACTCAGTCAATCAAATATAATTGACACCACTGGGCTCTGCTGTTTGGCGGATGACAGCGGTTAATGCCAGAGAAAGGCTCTACGAGGAAACTCCTCCCGGTGAAGGATGAGAAAAGGTTTCTGCCAAGCGCGTGACAAATATTTACCCCTTCAACCGTATTAATTTATGTAATGGGCAAGATGATGGATACTGATGAATACAACCTTTGGAAAAAAAGCGGACGTCGCTTCCATGCATCAGGTTTTTAAACGGCAGTGCGTGCCTTAAGCGGCAGCCTGTGGCGTGTCTGCTGGGATCCCTCCATACACATTAACATTAAAATCACCCCTGTAGCTTGTGTATTTTTACGTACATGTTCATAATCTTTACTACCCGTAAACATAAACTGTAGCTGAGCTGATACTAAAAACCCATGCATAAAGAAAACATCGGCGCCATGCGTATATGCCGTTGCTAACACAGTGATGAACGTTTCTGCCTTCATTTTAGCGATATTTTATTTTACTGCTTATTTTTAAGGGAAGTATTTAGTAAATTAATGTTTCCTTTTTGGGTTTGTACTGACAGGGTGACAGTGCACTATCTGCCAGCAGAGGGAGCCATTGCTGTTCTGGAATTATAATTTTTCAAAGAGGGCCTTGGGTTCGTCTTACCCTGGGTTAATAGGCGCCCGTAAATTTACTGGGTGAATTACTGACAAAGAACAGAAAATACTGCACGACAGACACAAAAAGTACAATTTTATTACAGGCTAAATACCACCATGTCTCAAGTACCCCCATTTAAAAGCTTCAATCAGAGTACATTGATTACTCTACAGAATTATGTGTTTTTGCAGTGGTTTTCAGTGTTCTGTTTTAAAGGGTTGGCATGCCTTTAACATGTAACGTTTAACCATTAGAAATGAAGGTTGTGGTAGGATGAACAGCCTTCCCTCTTATCCATTTTCAATCAAGATCACCCAAATCCAATAACTGGTTGCTGAAAATAGTGGATGGAAAATGGATAAACCAGTTGTGGGGCAGAGTGCCAAGGTACGGTGTTCACTCAGTCAGGCATAGAGGAGAGAATCTGACAATGATAAGTAAAATGGTGAATCATGATAAAATCCAGGGTGTTGAAAGGGTGCTGACACACAAAAGACAATATGGCTTTTAGAAAGGGAGGGGGGACTATATGTCCATAGGAACATGAGCCAGGCTTTCATTAAGCACTGCTGTTTTTGCCACGTATTTGGACTATCGTAATGAGTGGCGTTTCTGTGTGCGCCTGTTAAAATTGATCTTCAGGCCTCTGTCATCCTTCTCTGTTTTTACGTGGGCTTTGGGATACGTAGCTGAGCTCTTCTGGCGCGCAGTACAGCGATATTAAAATCTTGGCTCAGCTGCGGGTCAAAGAATCAGGCAGACATACTGTAAGCATTACTCCCGAACTGAAAAAAAAATCATGGAAGATAATAATGATTCAGGTAATTTCACACTTTACACAAACAGTGAGAGAAACATTAAGGACTCACGCACGCACAAAACAGTCCCATGTGCAGGAAATGCTAATGATACAATGAAACCTCAGCAGGGCACGTCCATAGTTTTCATAAATATGCCTTTCAAGTTGCTTTTTATATTTAAAAACCATCACGTTTTTTGGAATGAATTCCGAGGAGAATGTAACCGTGAACAATCCTTGCATTTTTCTTGGATATAATTAGCCTGCTGCATGGCAGGACACAATTATGCCATGTAGCACATTTATTAAACATAATTTAATATTTTGTCGTTATTAAGATACTAGAATGGATGAACAGCCATGGAACACTGTGCCGCCCTGAGAACGGTACCCGAGGTAACATTCCTAAGGGCTGCAGTACTTTCTTCCTGGTTTGGGCCTTCCACATCAAGAAGTTAGCCATCATGGTTCAATTATCTTTTTTAAAAAAACTGTTTGTTTAACCTTGTCTTGCGTGTTATTAACCACGGGTGTTCTGCTTGCATCATCATGCCCATCGCACATATTTCTTACTTACTTGTTTGCTCATTCTTATATTGCACTGTTTTGTCTCTGTTGCTGCTTGTCCTATTTCTCCAATGTACACTATATGGAAAAAAGTACTGGAACATCTGGCCATTGCACCTACAGGAACTTTTATGACATCTCGTTCTAAATCCATAGGCATCAGTATGGAGTTGGTCACCCTTTGCAGTTATAACAGCTGCCACTGTTCTGGGAAGGCTTTCCACAACATTTTGGAGTGTTTCTGTGGGAATTATTTTATTATTTGTTTTGTTTTTTTTTTTTAAATTTTAAATGTTTTTTTTTTTTTTTTTACTTGACACATTTAAACTTGTAATGGTAATTTCAGTTTATGTATGGCTTTCACGCTTGGTTTATATAACACCAGGACAAATCCAGTTTGACTCAAGGTGTTCAATCAACCTTGAAGAAATAGCCAAACACGTAAAAAGCCTTTTTACTATCTGTTTTCAGAGGTGTCCAACCTTCTGTCTTTGCGAGGAGAGCATTCGATTTGTCAGTTTCATTATCAAAATTTTGCGGCGGCAGCATGGTCGAAAAATGTGTTTTGCCTGCTTGGTTTTGTCCTAACTTCTCACTTTTGAACTGTTGCCTAAATATTGACACAAGCTTTGCTCATCATGGTTCATCGCTGCTGAATCTGATCTTTCCTTTTGTGTCGTTCTATGTTCATTGACGTTTCAGCATGCTCTCTTTTAATCACAGGTTTCAATACCATTTTGAAGAGTTTACAAGCAGCTCTCATGCTAAAGTCACTTTACTGAGTAAGCACTACTCCTAGAAAAAGTAATTTGTACCGCTTCTGATTTAAATATAATGTAATTGTGTTGTTCAAGATTTCTAGAAAGTCATACTGCCTTAGTGCTTAAATTCAAATTTGGCCTCTGGAATCTAAAAACTGAATTCCTGAATTACACATTTTCAAAGAGGTTAGGGACTGAAAACACACACCTGCTTTACTCCCCTTCCTCACTAACATCACCATAATATCTGACAGATAGCCTTCATATCTGATCTACTTTCCTTTGTACAGTATATTCTCACACCTACCAACATATGGATGGATATAAGCACTGCAGGCAAACCTTCCAGCTTTCTGACCCATAAATTGAATGCAGAATGCAGGTCTCTGTTGAGAATATTGTTTGAAAGCTTTCAGTCCTCAGAAGCTTGGAGATAAATGCTGTATCAGAATTGTCATAATTATTTGACAGCCTGAATGACAGACTGTTCAGTACTGACATGTGTTACTTGAAGACCCTTACAGTTTCTGTACAAGACAGAAGTGTTTCTGTGCAGAGGCATGCAGACAGACATCTTCAGACAGGCACATGTGTAGACAGATCTACAGATAGGCAGAGCTGCAGACAGACAGGTAGAGCTGCAGGCAGATGTGTCAACAGATCTACAGACAGGTAGACAGACATGTAGATAGATCAGCAGACAGGCAGCAGCAGACAGACAGAACTGCAGACAGGTTGACAGACCCACAGACAGTGAACAGTAGGCAGACAGACAGGTAGACAGATTTACAGGCAGACAGACAGAACTGCAGGTAGAGAGGTAGACAGTTCAACAGACAGGTAGACAGACAAAACTACAGGTAGGCAGATCTATAGAAAGGCAGAACTGCAGGCAGACAGATGTGTACACAGATCTACAGACAGAACTGTAGCCAGACAGAGAGTCAATGGATCTACATACAAACAGACAAATAGGTAGACAGATCTACAGACAGGCAGACAGACAAGTAGACAGATTTATAGACTTGCAGACAGACAAAACTGCAGGTAGACAGAGAGGTCAACAGATCTACAGACAGGTAGACAGATGAACACTGACATTATAATACATAAGGTCACTTTTCGCATGGTGGATCATTGGGCGGCATTGTGGCCTAAGCTCTCCAGGGTTGGGGGCTTGAATGCTGCACCTGCTCTGTGTATGTGGATTATGTGCATGTTCTCCCCATGTTATGCATGTTTCCCCTGCTTTGTGCACTGGTGGAATATGTGTATGCATACAGATCTCATTAACTGACATGATAGCTGTATCGCTATAAAGTAATTGGACATAAAATGGATGAACCTTAACTAACCAGCAGATGGAGTTGGCAGGAAAACGCAATCTGCTGGTGTAGCTATTGAATAATCCACATGGCATAGGGCTAACAGGCGTCTCGCTCACAGCTCCAGGCCTGGGTTGACCTACGATGCCTCTGGACCGTAGACCCAGGCTTCTGTAACATACCCTTGACTTTCTCTTTCATCAACACTGCCACCTTTCCCCTGTCTGCTAAATTCAGCGTAAAAACAGGAAACTCAGCGGACTCCTGTCAAGCTGCATTTTTAAAAATGAATTCTACTTCTGAACTTTTGATTCTGTTTCCTGATGAGAAGCCTGTAATTATGTTGTTGCTTTTCGCTACAGTTCAGGGATACCTTTAAAGCTGAAAGAGTAAATCTGCCCAAAAACATCCTGATACACCACTGCCCTTCCATCAGCAAGCCCCCCCCACTCCCCCGAAGACCTTCTGCCAGTCAGTCACGCTAACCCACTGCCAGCCCTGTGGTTCTCGCTCACTAACATGGTGTCGGCCCGCTCACGCTGAAAAACAGCGCCAGCGGAGCCGCTTTGACACGTGCCGTGTCTGTGACGCCGCCGCTCAACTGTCTTGTTTTTTTGTGTGTTTTGAAAACCTGACCCCAGCGTAAAACACACCTTCCAGCCTTCAGTCAGCCCAGTGCTGTCAGCACTGTGCACTTTTCCTCACACTTCCAGAACAGAACTTACAACAAGGCAGAGGCACAGAATGCAGCGCACACACTGCGAGGCGGGCAAACGGAGGCCAAAGGAAAACCTCTGTGACCTGCTCATATTGAACAGTAACAATGGTCTTTTTTTGAAGGTTTGACTCAATACGGTTGAAGTTTCATAGTCAATTTTCAGTGGCAATTCAACAAATCCATTAAACGTGGTTGAGCGATAATTAGTGCGATGTATCCTTTGTGATCACAGCTGGTGCGTTTGAGTTTCATCACCGGACTTTCATCAGCGAATGGTTTATTTGGGCAGATTTCTGCAGATACAACTTTTTGTCAATCATTGTTAGTCCTGGAAAGTGCGTCCAGCCCAACCTCAGACACATTTAGGACACTAAAAGGTTGACCCTTTTTGCTTTGTTACTGCTGGAAACGTACCTTCACAGGAGTCATGTGGACACTCACATCATTACAAAAGTGCGATGACCTGTTGGTGTTTCAGAAGAATTAAACACATCATATATTTGTATTCCCTGGGTGATAGTCAGGTTGTCACTTTTTCTCATATTTTGCTTCCACATAACAACAGAGAGAGAGAGAGATATGGGCTGGAGACAACTCCTTAAATTGCTCTTGAGCAATAGCACAGTGGTCAGCATAGCCATACCTTGTAGCATGTGCCCCACCGGCCAGTGAGGATGTAAGAGAGTGTAGAAAAACTATTCCCCAGTGCCTTCTCAATCCTCCGTGCCGCAGCTTTGAGAAGAGGGTTCACACCCTGTTAGCTGCTGTGATGTGTTTGTGGGGAAACCTGCTCAGGTGAGACAGGAGGGGACGGTGGGAGCCGTCTGCTGGTGACTAACAAGGCCTGGGATTGGCCTGTCAGCAAGCGCAGAGCTAATCAGGAAGGACGATAGAGAGGATCCCGGCAGGAGAATGAATCACTGCGGGTGGCTGACCACCCCATGGTAGGAATGGCAGGTTGGGGCTCACTGTCAGCCAATGGAGTCACACCTGTGTGTTTACAGCCTAAAGGTGCTACATGGCAGGTACCTATGCCCCCCCACCCCCATATGTCCAGTATGATAAATTCTATGTATCTCCTGCCCCCTGTTTGCACATTGACATCCTTATGTGTGCTGTGATGTCACCTGAACAGAATGTGCCACAGTTAGGACAGAGTCACTACTTATTGCAGTTATTTCATAAAATGAAATAAAACAAAATAAAATGATCTTCTTATACATGCAACACAAATCAATAAAAATTGCTGCGTTGCACAAATGATAAATGTGTGTGTGTCATCGTCCCAGAAATGCCTCAGAAAGCCACAAAATTAGGACAGTTATGATGAATTCAATTCTGCTGTGCTTTCCTTCCTGTTTCCTTCAACACAAAGAAAAGCCGCACAGTGATGATGATGGCAATTTGAGTGCAGATCAGTGGGGGAGAGGGGACAATTGTGCTTGGACATAGTACAATGTGAGTACGTCCTAAATGTCTTCATGGTTTTCTTGCATGAAGGTCTAAAAACTCACCCTGCATCTCCACCTGAACAATAGGAGTTTACGGCAACTCAAACTCTGCCATAAAATTTACCCAGAACTACTCTGCTGTCAATGAAAGACACTCAAGACAGATTGAGGAGAAATTAATTAGTCTCTCAAAATACGGTCCAGCTTCAAATCTAAGTACATATAAACACAACACATTCTTACATGCGGAAGTAGATATTAAAACTGTTTTCATTCTTTTAATTAATGCAGCACTGCTTATTAAGGAGGCTGCTAAGATAAATCCAATACAGCCATCAGCAGGAGAGTACTGACAGAACAGAGCCTGACTGGACCACCCAGAAGAACGGCGATGCCCAGGAGCATCACAGACACAAGCTGAAGCCAAAGGATACTGAGCCAAATGGCGATTTCAACACCAGGCAGTAAGCTTCAGCTAACCAACATGAGGAGACATGCCGGATTACCTCCTATACTCCCTCCAGCAGGCAGCCAGCTGCATCAACAGAAACATTAAGGGAATTTGCAAAGAAGTACAATAATTTCACAGTTGGGTATAAAGTCCTTCAAAATGCTTATATCAGGACTGTATACATTCACATACTATGCGTAATTGTAATGTTTGAATGTTTGCATATATGAGGTGGAATTTTGCAACTGCAAAGATTTCATTTGTACTGGGAATTATGGGTTTCCCACAGAACATATAGTGTCTGCTGTGGAAATGTTCTCAAACTGCTCTGAATGAAATAAGCCTTCAAAATAAACTTTGCTTATCCAAACCAAGTTTCCTGAAATTAATTCTATGAAACAAGCAAGGTGGTCATGTTTTGTGTGATTATATATGCGAAACAATAATAATGAGACGTTACAGTAAGCTTACAAGCCTTAGCCATAGATGAAGGTGTCTTTGCATGTCAACGCAAGGACAGTTTGCTACTCGTTTTTCCATTCGGACATTACAAGGGGTCTCAGCATGGCTTTAGCTGGCGGGAAATGATTTTCTTTAGATTATTTTCAAACAGGACGGGTGTCAAACATACCACCCTGTTAAATTCTGATTGGGTGCGGGAAATTCTTAAGTTATTTTACCATTAAAAATAAACTGCATTAGACTGAGGAAAAAGCCGAGATCTACGGGGAAAAGACAAACTGCTCAGTTGTCTCTGCAGCCAAAGCGCCTTGTTAGCGACACCGGTAGGACTGAGGTGCGCTCCGGACTCTCGGCTGCCTGTACCTCCCCCGCCAGTAGGGCCCCCGTCACAAGACCCGGTTACTGGGCCGGATCACATGACAGCCCGGATCCTGACTCGCTTCCCAGCCTGCCTTCTCGCAGGCTTGTTATTGCTGGAGTAAGATGGCGGCGGAGAGGGATCCTCCACCGGCGGGGAGCGTAGGGCATGCCGACCTTAGGGAGGTGGAGGACGGCGAGGACCTCTTTGTTAGCACGGCATCGACGCTGGAGGTGAGGCGGCCGCTCGGCGGACGGGGCGGCCCGGGAGTCTGATCGCGCCGATCGTCCCGTGCGGCCGCTGATGCTCATTGTCCGCCTGCAGGCACTGGTGTCGCCGACGCCGACTGGCGACAGCTGTTCGAGCGGCTCGTCGTGCTTCACGCCCTGGTATCACGACTCTAACTCCGTCTGCAGTCGCCGCCGCCCCCCTCTCTGACCGCTCCGCCAGCCGGCCGCGCGGAAGGGGCGCATGTTTACGGCTGATA
Organism: Cyphomyrus plagiostoma; assembly: GCA_019775915.2. NCBI lineage: Eukaryota > Metazoa > Chordata > Actinopteri > Osteoglossiformes > Mormyridae > Cyphomyrus > Cyphomyrus plagiostoma. The sequence goes on from JABFEA020000043.1 coordinate 7,118,801, forward strand.
TTTGGGCATTTGGGTCTCCTGGGGAGGGGCGTGTGCGGACGGTGAATGTGGGACTAAAATCCAAGACCTTCATGCGGGGTTAGGGTACTGGAGGATGGAGCGGGGTTTGATCCTCTTTGGGGTGTCTGGACTCCGGCTGGTGGGTTCTGTACCTTTAACGGGGCTCCAGGGTTTGCTGGAATTACGTCAGATAAACAGGTTCCTCCATCTCCGGTGCCTGTTCACTGTGGTCCCAGGCCAGGGTTGCCAACTTTGCTGGCTGGAGAGAGATTTTCAATTCGAGACAATTCTGCACACACATGCACACTCTTTTTCACATGTGTATGTTTTATCTTATAGATAGTCTGCAGGGTTTGCAAACCGCCCCAGGTCTGTTGATGTAGCTAATTTTAGGTGTATGATGGAAAAATATAGATTTTCTGTAAGATTTCTTGTGTGAGGGTGAGTGTAAATGCCAGATGTGTGAGATGTGGCAACCCTGCGAGGCTGTCTGATGGAGGGATGCCCTCATTCTCAAAACTATTCCTGTCTGGTTCTGTGCCGGTGTCTAAGTCGAAAGGGAGAGTTATATCTGCCGTGAGAGAGGGGCTTGGCAGCTCTGAGTCTGCTGCCATATGGGATATTTGTGAGGATAGCTGAATTGTCCTCCACTTTGCATGCATTTTAAAGGTTTTCAGGATTATACTCTGTCTGTTTAAATGGGAATTAATTCTTCATTAATTCTTTCACTAGAGATGTAAAAGACAGTAAAATGCATTTCAGAACATGTAACCCGGAGTCCTCCAACAGCGAGGAGGCTCATCTTGCCTTTGGGTTTTCTGAGCTCTTGGTTATAATGTCAGACTGCACTCCCACAATCAAGCAGAATTATTAACTCCAGATTGATCTATTATGGTGGCACTTCAGCCTCATCACCAATGTTGTTTGACTGGTTAGACTACACAGACCTTCAGCTGCTGAAATGTGGATAATTGACCCAACTAGCAGCCTAACTTGTTTTAGCTTGGGCCTGTGCTGACCTGGGGTCAGTCAAACTGCCTCAGGGCGTAAACGCGGTAATGTTTCTGCTTGGAGCCTGCTGAGGGTTCTTTAAAGAGTCGGCGTGTTTGGATTTCTCCTTACGGAGGAGCTTCAGTCTTCTTCTGGTTTAACGCCGCTGTTTGAGTAGATAAGTTCCGATGGTGGCTGCAGTTTCACCTTCTGGAGTGTCTTCAGAAGAGTATTGTTGATTTGTTGTGTTCCCTGTTTGGAGACTGGCTATGTTTATCTCTGTTTATCAGTAAACACCTTGACAAAGAACTTTCTGTTCACTGCCGGTTGATCTGATCAGATCTGTGTAATTCTCACCTTAGGGTCAACACACTATTCGTGTGAGTGCATCTTCAAGTATCTGTGCTTCTTCTGCTCCCTTCCTGGTTCACTGGTCATGCTCTTCCCTTGTGAGATCTTTACAGCTGGGTGTATATTCTCTGAAAGCCTCAGTCATATGACCTGGACTGGGTCTGTACATTAACTAGCCTGCTCTTCTAGCTTACTAACTACAAGCTGAAGTGAGGGGAAAAAAACCTGGTGAAGTATTAATCTGTGCAACGATTTTGCACTTTTTAAACATTATGTTCCCTTGTGCAGGCAATATTATTTTTAAAATGGTTAAACGGCTATGTCCATGAAGGGAAGATGGTTTGTAACATCTGTTAAAAGGAACCCGTGTCTTTGTGACCTTTCTTGCCCTGATGTGACCTCAGCCTTAAAATTCAATTTGTGTGCTGGTCTCCATCAGGCCGCAGCTGCTACCGTATTTCACGCTGAAACCCAGGACTGATGTGTATTCTGGGTTTTTTGGACTGCCGCCTCGAGTGAGTATCTGGTATCTACTCGCAGCCGGAGTCCAGAGGCTGTGAACCATCAGCTGAATGCAGAATGACTGTGTGGTTAAAGGGCGGAGCTCTCCAAGTCGTCCTTCCTTTCGGATGTCGAAAATTCCGTTTAAGAATGTGCTGAACGGTGACATTTCTTGGCCCTTCCCTCCCCTTCCCTTCCTCTGGTAAAATGTTTTCATCAGCAATCCTACATCCCTTTCTTTTAGTTGTTTTTTTTAATGGTACAGGAGAAGATAGTCATTTGTGCCAGGGGGCCTGGAGCCACAGTGGGCCAGCATGTGGAAGAGCCCCAGTTTAGGCTCCTTGGAGGTGGCACTCAGTCCTGGTATGCTGGTGTTTTCCCCATGGTCCTCCTGAACAAGCAGTTTTCTGCTGTGTTTTTCAGCCTGGTTTCCTGTAGTAAAATATTCTAAGTGAAAATAATTTCAAATTGTGGAGTGTGAGGTTGTGAATGGGTGGGGATTTGGATAATATGTCTGCTAAGGAAATGACAGGACTGCTGTTTCTGGGATAAATTCATCGTGTTCTTGGCAGAAGTCTGATCCAGATGAGGATTTTTGGATGAGATTCAGACTTTCATGCACAAACCCATGGTGATCGCTGTTTGAAGCTCCTCAAAGCCTTCCCTGATAATCCCACAATCGCCTTTCATTTCTTTGGGCTTGGACACCAACACTGACCTCTATCTGCATGTTTGGATTCTTTTTTGTTTCCTGGTGCCAGTCGTGTTATAGATAGTAGTAACATTCTCACTGCATCTTCTGAATACTTACCTTCAAATATAATTTTTTGAATACACTTGAGAATCAGTATTTTTTGGCTTTAGTTGTTGTGTGTCAGTATGTAAAGTGAAAGATGGGGGGTCAGTCATGTCTGACTATTCGTGTTCATCTGCAGTCCGTTTCTATTTTGAAATTGCAGACATAGCTTTATAACAGTAACGGATCGGGTTTGGTGCCTCTCTGACTTGTAGTTCAGGAGCTTCCGTGCTTGAAGCTTAAAGGGACATTGTGGCTGGTAAATATTAGCTGCCGCCTCATGTGCTGCCATCTGTCATGCATTGTGGTGAACATCAAAAGCTCTCTGTTATGGTGTTAAGAATATGGGGATTGTTCATAGTTATGGTGTCTAGAATTTGGGGATTGTAACATGACTGAAATTAAAGTGGCATCATTGACAAAAACTGGAACTCCATTGCATCTCTCCGTCTGATCGCAGTCCAGCCCCTCTTCTCCTGAACCGGCTAGCCTCCCTGTCGAAGATGTTGGCCCAAGCTCCAATGGACCCAAACCTGCAGAGATTCTTCTCGACGATGACCAAGAGGACCTCTTTGCTGGTAATCATGACACCGTCCTCTGGTGGTCTGATTGACCCACGCTTTAGGTACCCCTGAGGGTCTTTAAGCATTCCCAGTCTGCTTACATGACAGGCGAAAGAGCATAGAGCAAAGCTGGGGTGACACACGCTAAGCTGATAGCCCTCATAGCCATCCCACTGTGTATAACGTACTTTAGCTAATCACACACTTCAAGTCAAGTAAAGACGTTCGTGTTTGTGTTGTGTGTCCTGTATGTAATGAGCTGGCTGGGTATTTCCCCTGTACCAAGGTGGAATAAAGTGTCTAGCTTTAGTAGTGGAACTATGTAAAATATTCCTGCATATTTGGTGTGTGACCAAGAAGTTGCAGTTTGACGCGTGTGGTTGTTTGTTGTTTCTGTTGCCTGATATGCTTCAGTAATATAGGCGGCGTGTGCAAGATGGGTCAAAAATACAAGTCAAGTGGTAAACTGGTTGAAAATAGTGCTGTGAATTGGCTCTGCTGCATGGGGTGTCTGTCACTGAGTGCGCTTTTGGCCCCGTCCACAGAGGCCACAGAGGAAGTGTCCCTGGACAGTCCGGAGAGGGAGCCCATCCTTTCTGATGGCCCATCTCCCGCCATCACTCCTGTGACCCCGACAGCTCTGATCGCACCTCGGGCCGAGCCCAGTGTCATCATGGTCTCTGGCATGTTCGAGCAATCCCTAGATGAGGTATGTTGCCCCCGCCCCAATACTAAAATAGCCTAGGAATGACACTGCAGTAATGTGCATATAACAGGAGTGATTTAAACCCAGGGACAAGTTTTTGTCGCCCAGGAGATGAAACACCTATTGCCAGTTTTCATAATTGCTCTCCATTACCAAAATAGCACACTATATAGTGCATCTGCCATTTTGTCGTGCTGTTCGAATTCTCAAAGGCAAATCTGTCTTCTGTATTGCACTGTAAAATAACCAAAGAGCACTTTAAGTAGTGGTGTACAGACTGTGTGTACATTTATACCATAACACAATGTGAAGCTGACGTCTGTTGTCAGCCGACTTCTCAGAATACAAATGATTCTCTAAGAGATTCTCTCGAAGTATCTTTTTAACTCTGGAATTCTCAGCATTTAAATAATCTAAGAATTAAATTATTTATAAATCGTATATACCCATATTTCTTTTATCTCTTTTATTCCATCTGTTTTTTGCTATTTGCAAATGCCCAGTTGCTAGGATACCAACATCTTGCCATGTGGTGACTGAAACTGTTGTTTTTATTTCATTTACTAATTAACTGTAGTAGGAATAGTGAACAAAAGTGAACCATCCTGAACAGCAATATCGCAGGTTTCGTTTTGCTATAATTTGTAATTCAACTCAAAAACTGATTTCCTAAAATGCAAAACCATTAATTTTTTTCAGCTACCATTTAAAACATTCATCATACATCTAAAAGAGTGTAATTGTTTAAAACCAGGCTCTCTAATGATAAAATACGAAATGCATACATACAAAAGGATGATGTGCGCCAGATATGTTATGCGCGTCAATAGACTTTTTTGTTTTTGTTTTTTTGAAACAATAAATTTTGCAGCATATTCCCAGAATCAGGCAAGCGTGCCAGAGCTTTCTGTGCACACTGTATGTATGGGTGGTGTGACAATAAAGCCCTAGTTGCCTTGAGATGGGGACGAGGAAGATGGAAGCTGTCCCCAATTAAAGCTTTGTTCCCCTGAATGGGGGGGAGCAGTTCGGTGTTCGGCGCGCCTGAAGCAGCGTGACATTTGTATTGCAGCTGGAGGAGGAGGCTGCGGGGGACGCCTTCGACATTCAGATCTCCGTCTCTGACCCAGAGAAAGTCGGTAAGCCACTGTGTGCCGCCCTGGTCCGCGCTGAGTCCCCCGTGTGTCTCACAATATAAGCAGTGGTGTCCTCTGACCGTGTCCTTTCTGGGAACAGGCCGCAATGGGAGGGCAGCTCAGTGCCGGGAAGCGTGAGGTACGGCGATCTTGCGCAGAGGTGCGGATGGCTGCTTATCATTTGTGTGAGGGTTTTTATATATATAAAATATCATAACATAAAGATTTGCAGTGCCTCTTTGAGAAGTACTGGGCCTTTACACCTCCAGGGCTGGGGGTCGAAAGCCCTCCGTGGTTTTGCAGTGTGACGTGCAGTGTTAATCAGAGTGTTTGAATTGCCCAGTGTGCAGTTGTTTCTGTAAGTGTGTGCTGTGCATTGTACTCTTACTTGGAGAAGCTGCAGGGTCACTGGGATCCTGTACGGCAGTGTTCCTCAACCCAGTCCGTGAGGACAGTCCACGATTTAGCTCCGTCCGAGCTCACAGAATAACTGAACTGAACAATCAAGCCTGCAGAATTCCTGGTATTAGTGTGTTTGGAGGTGTGTGGGAGCAGTAATGTGGACTGTCTGCTGGGGGTCCCTGAGGGATGGGTACAGAAACACTTCTGTACTGGGTAAGCACAGATGAAAGATGGATGGATCAAGTTGGTCCTTGTTAGCCTTGGGTTTTGCTTTAAATGAGTTCACTGCATTCAGAATTGGCAGGCCTCATTAATATTATTATTACATTTTTGTCAATTATTTATTAGAAGAAAAAAATATTTTGGCAAGAGCTGCTCTTCAATGAATGCTGTATAGTCCTACTGTCAGACTGGGCAGGGGATTCTGCTATCTGCCACACCACTGTGTTCTGCCTGCTGACAAGCTTTTCACCTTTATAGCATGTTTATGATGTTTGGTTAACCATCTAGATGTGTTAGAAATGGCAGCAGTAGAACCACTTCTGTAAAGTCCCGTCTAACCAAATCTGGAGAGCGATTTCTCGCAAATAAAGAAACGTGATTTTTGCTGATTTCGGCAAAGAGCCAGGTGTTCAAGGCGCACCGTTCCTCTTCTTGATAGCTAAGCAATACCGTCGCTTAGATTTTGTCGGAATCCTGGGTGCGATGGTGGGTGTGACTGTTTCCTGCAAGCACTGATCGCAATAATGCGTGGGAAACATGCAATTGTGTCCACCCATCCATCCTGGCCCCACTGTGTTAGCGGTGTGGTTCTTCCCTGGCCCACACACTTCCCTGGTCCACACACTTCCCTGATGTTTACTCAGAAGAGTCCCGCTAAGACAGCAAGTGAAATGTGCAGATTGGTGCAGCGTCACTTTAAAAGGCCTTCGAAACCCGCACAGCGTAACCATGCCCACCCAGGCTAGGACCAGCACTGACGCAGTGACTTTTATCTCCTCAGGAGATGGTATGAATGCTTATATGGCCTACAAAGTGACCACGAAGGTGAGAGAAACTCTTATGCCTGACTCTCCTGTCACATTTCACGTGGGCGTTTTTGTCCTCTTCTTGGCTTGTAATGCTTTAAGTGACACGCATCTGGTGTCGTCTTGAACACAGACGTCCCTGACGGTTTTCAGCAGAAACGACTTCTCCGTGAAGAGGCGCTTCAGCGACTTCCTTGGCTTACACAGCAAACTGGCCTCCAAGTACATGCATATTGGCTACATTGTGCCACCCGCGCCAGAGAAAAGCATTGTGGGTAAGCATCAGTGTAGGTTACTTCATAATTCGTAATATAATTTTTAGTGTAATTTTTTAGTAATTGAAGGCACGTGTGAGTGTCTTTCAAACTGACAGGAGACTGAGGATTATTATTAACAGCTTTCAGATTTTTTTTTCCCAGTGTTCTAACATAGGATTTTGTGCTTTTGATTACCGTGGGGCAATTACAAGTACTTCAGCCTTCAAGGCAAAAAAAATCCAGATCATATTCTTCCTTTCAATTACTAAAAAACACTGTCCAGAGTGTGCATGGTACTTGGTGTGTGACATCTGGTTGATGTGTTGTAATGAACAGGCATGACGAAAGTCAAAGTGGGAAAGGAAGACTTGTCATCCACGGAATTCGTAGAGAAGCGAAGATCTGCTTTGGAAAGGTATGAACTGGACTTCTGCTTTGTAGAGAAAGCATTTTATACATGTTACTAATAACCGCTGAGTGTCACTTCAATCCCACGTCACTTTCCTCTGATGGGAAGCTTGGTTACAAAATTCTCTTTCTGCTGATGATTCACAGCTTCCAGATTTAGTGCCGAAAGTGTCTTAACTCCTTGGGCGCCACCTGGACTCTCCTGGAATTACAATATTTTTAATTTCCCAGCAGGCAAACAGTCTATTTCACCCACTGCCTCACTCTGTGTCTTAGTGATCCAAGATTCATTTTGAATTGTAATTTTTATTTATTTATTTATTTATTTTAAAAAAAGGCTGTTTCTATGGCGAAGGGATCAGGTTCAAAAGACCTCTGAATTGCTTTTGGATAGTCTGCCTGTCGGATGGCGTAATAAATATCACATGCTTTGGCTGTTAGGAAAATTGGCTCACTCTGTCTCCAGTGCAAATTTCAATGTGTTTTTTAAGGCCTCTGAACTGCAGTGGTAAATCTAATCTCATGAACATGTTGCCGTTTAATCATTAACTAAGTGATCTTTCCTCACTTGGAGCTCTCTCATGATTTTTTTTTAAATTGTTCATTTTTAATTGCTGTTGAAACAGCTGAAATGAGAAATTTGACATGTTCTGCCAGGTACTTAAGGTTGGCTGTTCTGTGAATGAGTATAACCGTGGTATTCAACTGGGCATCACTGCCACACTTTTTCCTGGGAGAGCCAGTCGGCGTTTGCACTGCTGTTCTTCATGCGACCTGATGTTCTTTTCCCGATGCCTTCTGGGAGTGTCTGCCCCCAGTGGTGCCCCCGTCCAGTGCTGTGTGGAGACTTCAGTGTAAAGAGCATCGTTGTTCTGGTCTTTTAGGACGGAAAGGTTAAGCAGCGCAGTATTAGGTAAATAATTATCACTGAACCCTGGGACCTCGCTGCTGTCAGTGCTGGGATATGCCGGCGGATCTCTGGAGCCCTGCAGAACCACGCGCTCCCCTCCCCCCAACACACTCTGACATGCCTAGTATTTCACCCGGCACCATCCGCGTTTTGCTCATTCTGATGAATCAAAGGGAAATTTAAATAAAGTGAGGCCGTGGCATTTTTCTGCCCTTTCTGTAATCGCGTTGATTGACGCAAAGGTCAGCCAGTGATGGGCCGCTGCATGTCGGATCCCAGAGAACTGAATCCTGATGGCTGAGTCCATTTGCCCTGTCCCACAGCTTGTGTGCGATCTGCCCCCAGGGCACCGGTGTGCGATCTGCCCCCAGGGCACCGGTGTGCGATCTGCCCCCAGGGCACCGGTGTGCGATC
>JABFEA020000043.1:7127362-7142173 GCA_019775915.2 Cyphomyrus plagiostoma
GCCCCCAGGGCACCGGTGTGCGATCTGCCCCCAGGGCACCGGTGTGCGATCTGCCCCCAGGGCACCGGTGTGCGATCCTCCTACACGGTCGGAGCAATACTGATTTTTTTTTTTTCTAGGAACAATATTTAGAAAAATGTCATTGTAAATATTGATTCATTTTCAAGGCCCATTGAGTGTGTCTGGCCTCGTTTTCAGTGTCCACGATGAATTATTAATGCTAAATATAATGTCAGCTGGTCAGCTTGGAAGCGTGAGGTAAACAGTAGACTTACCACAGTGGAGGTTGACTTGGGTGGGCCGAGTTTCACATTTTTAATTTTATTTCTTATTGTTTTTTTTTATTATTATAAATAGAACATGAATGGAATTCCATTTTGTATTGATATCAAAGAAAGCAATAATGGTATCTGATTGGTCAGAGTGGGAGGAGTGGGTTGGCCTGCTGGGAGTTTCCCAACCTGCCTCCTGACCTGACCTACATATTCTCCTCCTCCTCCTCCAAGCTGCTGCTCAGAAATTTAACCTGCATGCAACGCATGTTATGAAACTGCCATGATTTTAAATTTTTTTTCCCCGGCGCAGGTATCTAATGCGGACGGTGAAGCACCCAGTTCTGCTGCAGGATCCAGACGTCCTTCAGTTTCTGGAGAGCTCTGAGGTGCCTCAGTCTGTCGGGGTGATGATGTGAAGGGTTTCACTGATCGTGTTTGCCGGTTCATGTCATTCGCAGGTCATACATAGTATGATACATGTTTATATATGCAGTCAGTGGTCACTGTGAAAGGTATACCTAGCCAGTATTTTTTCTGCCAGTTCTGCTTCAAGGGTAGACGAGTACGTTATCCAGAGAAGTCATGCTGTACGTACACTGTTGTGCCGAGCTGTAATTTTAGCACTTGTGGCCTTCCTGTTACCTTTAACAAGTCTGGTTATTCTCTCCTGACCACTTTCCTTAACAAGGTACGTCCAGCACCATTCCCGGTGAGCTCTTGACACTGTAGTGCATGAAAATGTCCGGGAGGACACCTGATTGTGAGATGCTGTATGAGACGCAGGCACTGGGGCTCGCGCCACGCTCACAAACGCTTCGAACGCGTATCGTAGCCACGCTAATACTTAGCCAAGCGAACCTTCTGACCCTGTCTGTTTGCTGCAGGCTGTACTTTAATGGCATCATGCCATCCAAAGAGGAGGTAATAGTCTGCTGAATTAAAGTATAATTTTATGGGGGGAGCACACTTTAACAAAGCTGGGGGTGCTGGGTGGCTGTAAAATCCCAGGAAGTCCTCCTGGGGTGTCGACTCATGACCAGAGAGCCTCCTTCACCTTTCCACGTCCTGGCGTTATTGTCGGACATCCGGAATGAAGATTCCTGACAGTTTTCCAGTCCTCGTTTTAGGGAAGGGCGAGGAAGGTTTCCTTCCCCATTTGTCTATCCATGTTCCTGTAGAATGACTGTATTAATCCAACTTGCAGTGAAACTAAGTATCACTTGGGGGTGGGGGGGGTTAACGCTTCAGAGCAATTGAAAGCTATTTTTGCCCGTTTTGTTCCTCTGCGAGCTCTCCCAAGCCAGCGTATTAAATTAGGTCCTACAGCATTGAAATGTATGGTGGCAGAGGAACCCCCCCAGGCTGCACACTGCCGGCTCTCCCTCTGGGACAGGGGGTCCGAGACCCAGCCTGTTAACCGGTTTGTTTGCCCTTATTTGTCATTTTGTTCCAGCTGCCGCGTGCAGTTAGCACCCAGGCGCTGAGTGGGGCCGGGATATTGAGAATGGTAAACAGGGCGGCCGACGCTGTCAACAGGATGACGATCAAGATGAATGAGGCAGACGTGGTAAGGGTTCTTTCCTGGCCTGAATAATGAGGCGAATTAATGAGCCTCTCCCACCGAATGCTTGCGTCTCGTTGGCCGGAAGCGTGCCAGAGTGGAGCCAGCAGCCAACAGTGCTCTGGCAGTCACTTCCCTGTCACTTAGCTGTCAGGCCGCTGTGCACCTTGTTTAGTTGCTTGCTTTGTTTCTGGGCGAAGGCCACTGTGGTCGTCTTAGACCTCTGGGTCTTCTCTCAGTTCCTCCCTTCCCATCTCCTGGTTTTCTCGGTTATTAACATGATCTGTTCGTTGGTGATACCTATGCGCAAGTCATCACGTTTTGACCTCACATTTGGCCTGCATCTGTGTTTCTGTCCAAGTGGTTTGAGGAGAAGCAGCAGCAGTTTGAGAACCTGGACCAGCAGCTCAGGAAGCTCCATGGCAGTGTGGAGGCTCTGGTGTGCCACAGGAAAGGTGAACTTGTCTGCTTTGTCTCAGTGCTTTGACTTCCTCAGATTCCTGATGTCTTCCGTCTCATGCCAATGGGCTCCCAGTTAGAATGTGCAAATGGGATGATTTTCACCCATTGGCCCTGAAGTATCCTTTAGTTGCTGCTCTGAGGGGGATATCTGATGGACTACAGAAGATCCATCACTTTAGGGACCTGTAGGTATAGGGGAATATGATCTTCCTTTCCTTATATCACATCACATCTGCGAACATGAGTGTATCTGTGAACACAGTTAAGTGACTGTATGAAGTCATGCAGCGTGTCCTGACATCTGAGTGACATCTTCCCACCTCCTTCCTTCTAGAACTCTCTGTCAACACAGCATCCTTTGCTAGAAGCGCTGCCATGCTGGGAAACTCCGAGGACCATACAGCGCTGTCCCGGGCGCTGTCCCAGCTCGCCGAGGTGGAGGAGAAGATCGACCAGCTTCACCAGGAGCAGGCCTACGCGGACTTCTACCTGTTCTCTGAGCTACTGGGGGACTATGTACGGCTCATTACTGCAGTAAAGGTGTGTTATTTGGACCAGCTGCTCACAGCATACAGAAGATAATACTGTGAATTAATGTTGTCAAGCGTCTCATTCAAGCCCGATGGATTGGATGTTGGATGTCAAAGGTCATTACAAACTTACAGAGCGTTGGTATGCCCCCAAATGATGATCCCTGAAGATTCTTGGTCCTCAGCTGTGTCACTGCCCACAGGCCGTGTTCGAGAATCGCATGAAGACCTGGTCCAAGTGGCAGGATGCGCAGCTCATGTTGCAGAAGAAGCGAGAGGCTGAGTCCAAGCTGCAGTTCACCAACAAACCAGACAAGTTGCAACAGGCCAAGGATGAGATCAAGGAGGTAAGAGCAGAGTGCAGGCAGAGCTGGTTCTGGTCGGACATCTGGTCCACCATCCAGCATGGTCTCAGGAGAGAAGGTCCTGTGTGCTTGTGCTGCCCATGTTGTTCTCAGGCTTCATTTTGCATTTCTGGATCTCCAGAATGATTACAGCTCATAGCTTGGTGTGAACTAAGCAAACTCATTGGCCCCTGTGCCTGAGAGCAAAATTATATCCAGAGATGGACATAACTGGTACACAAGTACGTATTCACCTTTAAAAGTGGCAGATGCGCCGATATGACACAAAATCATTGTGCATTTTAACCTTTATATGCTAATTCGTACTTCATTTGCGGTTTAGAGGTTGAAATGCGCAATAATTTCTTGTCATGATGGTGCAAATGCACATAAAATGCGTTCGCATTCACACTGTTACAACAATCGATTGCTGCATGTATCGCCTTTAAAGATGAATGCCTACTTGCATACCTGTTATGTCAATTCCTGATTATATCCTTAAGCTGGACCAGCTCTGAACTAACCAGCTCTGTCTCTCTTTTGCATATGTGCCACAGAGGAAAATTCCCATTAGTTCTTGAATTTAAACCCCTTAAGAAGTGCACTAGACACATCTGTTCAAATCAGTTAAATTCAGCAGGTTTGCAGACATGGTAACTGGGCGCCCCCTGGTGGCTGGAAAAAAACCTTACAATTAAGGAAGGTGGGGACTAATTGGTCTGCCATGAATCTGCCTGTTCTGTGGTTGTCCTGTGAGGTGGGGGGGCATAGTCTTGCACCTTAGCTGCACCATGTGTTCATTCCCACATTGCCTGTAATCCAGTGCTGTTCAGTAGTGCTGTCAGGAGAATGGGTGCAGTGACTGTCCCTGTCTCTCTGCCAGCTCCTGCCCCTCGCTCCCCCGCCCCCATCTGTTTTACCGCTCTCATGTCACATGGTACATTTCAGTTTCAGGAAAACGTAATGGCTCCATCTCAAATATTCCCTATATGCTGGTGTTGTATGACTCCTGTCACGGACAGCGAGCGACACGTGTTCAGACTGGTTTGGCTGCTGCCAGATGTGACTGGTCATGTGACTCTGTAACATGCCAAATAAAACAACGTTGTAAAAACTGCTGCCTCCCGTCCTGCCCAAAGGTTTCCTCTACAAAGCGGCAGCAGGCTCATCTCTTTATTATTATTATTTTGAGCCGTGAGCATTTTCAGCCTTTTTAATTTTTGCATTTTCCCTGTCATGCCTCACGCAGGAGATCGAGGAGGTAGGATTCCTACGACTGCCGTTTCCCTTTGGGGTCCTCCCTCACCATGCTAAGCCCCCCGCCCCTCCCATTGTGTGTCACATGGTCCTGTTCAAGCGCAGGACCCGCTGAAATTGGATGTCTGTTGATTTTTAAAAAAAAAAAAAAAACACCAAACAAAAACAAGTATAGACTGTCCTTCACGAACGGACCCATGTGACCTTTCGTTTAACCTAAACGGCGAATCGATCGCTGCTCGCTTTTTTTTGTCTTGCTCCATCTTGTCCAGTTTCCTACGCCACTTTTAAAGCATATTCACCCACTTTGCCTTTTGTTGTTGTCCTGCATTAAACACCAGGCCGGAAAAACGCACCAGTTCCACCATGTCCTTCCTCCTTGTACCATGTGACCCCGGCCTCCCACCAATGGGCAGCCTGCGAGTGCATTCAAAAAACCAGAGTAAAAGACATTTCTGAATTTGCTCACCAGCGCCGCATGGTGTCCAATAGGAGAATAACTAACTAATCCCAGAACAGAATAACGTCCATGAAGGCTCCGTTCTCCTTCTGTGCTTGGTGGTTTTATGCTGGATTTTATTTATTTGTTTGTTTGTTTGTTTGTCTGTTTGTTTATCTATTTATCAAACAGGAACGGAGATGATGAGTTGAGTTGTCTGGAAGAGCATTCATATCATTAACATCAGCCACACATCATCCCCTGTGCCTAAACCATTCCGAACACCACGTCTGTCCATCCCGCTGTGTCGTTGTCAGTGGCGGAGTGCTCTGAGATCGGGCCCTTGTGTCCCAAATGATCTTAGGGTCATGCTGGCCAGTCGGGCCTCATCTGGTGCTGACGCCCTGCTCTCCTGTTCTTCTGCTCCTTTCAGTGGGAGGCCAAGGTGCAGCAGGGGGAGCGGGATTTTGAGCAGATCTCAAAAACCATCCGCAAGGAGGTGGGCAGGTTTGAGGTGAGTGTCCGGCCGCCGGAATCAGTCGGGATGGTGTTTTGTAACTTAACATGAGCTGTGTGAAGTGATTATGCGCGCTAGCATTTCTGACACCAGTTCCCATCTTGCCCTGACACTGCCTTTGCTGTAACGCCTCCCAATCCTGTGCCGTTATCCCTCTTCTGAACTTGCCGTGTGGCGTTTGCTCTGTCTGCAGAAGCAGAGAGTGAACGATTTCAAGGTGGTCATCGTCAAGTACCTGGAGTCACTAGTGCAGACACAGCAGCAGGTATGGCGACCGGGCCCTTTGTGAACGTGTGGTCCAGGAACGCCCACCCACGCACCTCTGTGTGTCCGCTCACAAGCACACTTACTTTCATATTGATGACCCTGCATTCAGTTCCAGCCTGTGGGACGTCTCAAAGGGTTTTGGTAGATTCAGTCTCCAGGGTTCCTTGAGACATTTTTGGTGTGGTGGCGTTTGAATTGTTGTGTTGTGTTTATTCAGGTTTACATTATACTAACTTTGCTCATTCAGGTTTACGTAATACTGACTTTGCTTTAATGTTTATGCAAAGCATTAAATGGTACCGGGGAGTAAGAAAAGATTCCCTGTAGAACATGATTTTTACTTTTTATTCCTTGTACTGATTGATTATCCACGTTGTTAGTGGTTTAAGTCCTACGTGGGAGCTTCTGTGACTTGGACAGTGAAGCTGTTACTGACTAATGTCGCCATTCCCCTCATGTTTCCACAGCTGATAAAATACTGGGAGGCTTTCTTGCCGGAAGCTAAGGCCATCGCGTGAGCAAACTGTCAGACGGCCGCGCTGATGGGACTGGTGAATGATCGCACTTCTGTTTACATCATAACCTCACGTTAAAGATGATGCACGGATGAAGCAAATCGAAATCCTCCCAAATAAAACCACTATATATATAAATATATAAATATATTTTTAAATAGTTTGTTTCGAGGGTGCTGGTCCTCGCCTGATTTGGATCGGGGTTTGAAGCCTGCAGAGCTCTTCGAATGGCTGACGTCTGGTCTCCTGTTTTGATTTCATTTTTGATTTTTGATGGTTTTTTTTTTTATTTCAGCACTTCGTGCATTTTTTTTAGTCGATTTTGGTTGTTTGTTTGTTTGTTTAATAAAGTCTTGTCTGAAGTACTTATCAGAAATTCATTGAATTTTCCCTTTACATTCCTCAGCATTTGAATACTTGTAGTGTTAATAAAGGATTTACCTCAAGGAGCAAATTAGGGAGCATTTTCCCATTTATGTTCTTAGTGGACAGGTTTGTAATGTGATGTTTTCCAAAAGCAGAGTCAGACAGTCCCTGGAGCAATGAGGGTAAGTGCCTTATTCAGGGGCCCAATGTGACATCACCCTGCGGACCCTGGGATTTGAACCACTGACCTTCTGATCACACCCACTGCTTGCACTGCCTCTTCCATTTAGTAGCTCTTAATATATAATAGTTGTAGGGCCTTTGTTTAATTAAACCACTATATCTATAAACACTGCTTGTGATTTTTCTGCTTGTGGGGGTGTTGTCTCACCTGACCTGAGCTGGGCGGACAGTGGCATGTTATCTGTCCTGTTCTCTGGCACTCTGTAAAAGTGGAAGACACGTTGATGGATTTACTGCCACAGAAAGGAAGACCACGGCATCACAGCCAACTATTTTGCATGCGTGCGCCACGTAAAACGTATTAAAAGGTAGCAAGCTAAAATTCATGCACTTTCAATGCGTTATTTGTGCATGGTTCCCCAGTCTTTAATCCCCCTTAAGAGGATTTAAAGCTTTTCTGTGATCCCCAAATTACCTTCCCATCTTTTAGTCAGATTTGCAGGCCATTCCTGGCAGCGTCAGAGGCAGCCATCTTTAAGTACAGCTGCGTTCGAGGAGCCTAGGGCCTCTGGGGGTACCAGGTGAGGGCCGGAGTATCTCGCGATGCACAAAACCCGTACCCCTGACAAGCCCTGTCAGCTGTTCGACTCTGCATATACGTCCTAGACTGCTGTCAAAAAGTATAATGGCTGGAGGTGTATGCCTATTGACGAGCTGTCACGGTTAGGCCGTGCTCGGCGCCCGTTAGAGTGGAGGTTCGGTGTAGAGGATTATGGGAGTCCTGGCCCCGCGTCCCTTTCTGGAAGGACCAGAATGTAGCCGGATGCAGACATGGGAATGCAGGTGTTTCTGCTACGGTGCTCCCTGCATAGGGAAACTTCCAAACTGAGAGCTGTCTAATACGTCAATGAAAAGCGTGGTACTGCCAGCAATCGTGGAGTTTAATGCTTTATGGCCTTTGATGCTCTGCATGTGGACTCAATTCATTAGCCACAATTAAGCTTTTGGTTAAATTAATCTCATTTTACCAAAATAGCTATTTATATGTATTCAGCAAACACTTGGTGTCAGTTGGGGTCAGTCCCTGGAACAAAGGGGATAATTTTACATAACCTCTTGCATAATTGAGCTTGGCTCAAGGGTCCAACAGTGAAATCACTCTGCTAGCATTTAATGAAGTTGTGTTCCTTAAAGCACTCCCGCCACACAAGCACCACACCCTAACTCATCGAGCCACACATATCGCCTTTCGCTTGCCCTCTTCATCTGCCGTATGGCTCTGGGATAGTCTGCTGATTACTGATGACTATGGGATAGGTAAGTGCGTAATTAGGTGGTTGATATTTTTTTGCCAGTGGGTCATCCTGGCATCAAATCACTGAAGCGGGGAGCAGGTATTATGGTAGTTAGGGTCAGAGATGTTGACGCTGAAGGCTTGAGTGCTAGGTGGATCCCTGCTATTGTACTATTGAGTGAAGTGCATGTCCTGATGTGCTCCAGAAGAACATGCAGCTGTAAAATGTCAAAGTTTATGTTCTGTATCTGGCCTCGGGTCCGCTAATGACCACACTCCTTATGGCTTGGGATGCTCATGGTTCAGAGCTGAGGTCATGTAAGGCTCTTCTCATTTGGCCGGTGCTGGACAACTGAAGGCAGCTGGGAACATGGGTGTGGTTTGTGGCATGGTAACGGACGACGCCTTCGCATCCACATGCTGCGTGGCCACGGTGGCTCTGTGCCAGTGAGCGGGAGTCTTCCCATCTGCAAACCTCACAGTCACCTCAGCTGCCATCTGCTGCCTCCCCCAACGCAGACGCTGAGTTTGCCGTAGAGAACATCACAGGTGAACCAGATGTTGCTTGTGTGAGACTGATTCAGCCTGTAGGAGAGCATGAGGAGTGATTTTCCCTCATGAAAAGCATGACGTGGCGGACTTCCCATCTCAGAGGTGCTTAAAAACAAGAACACTTTTAATGTTTTTCACATTTCCAGCCGTAATATAATGGATGAGTGAAGTCCTCCTGTGGACACTATAGATGCGACTCAACAAAAGAATGAAACAAATGTTCATCCCTAATAATCTGTGACTCAATGTGTGGTTAGATAACCTCTGCTTTGGCTAAATCTCTTCATTTAAAGTGCAGAAAACGTGGTGTCAGATACTGGTGATCGGCAGAAGTCTCTGGATTCTTGAGGGAAAAGTTTCATGAGGGGCAAAAACCCTAGTTGCTACATGCATGAAATTTTGCTGATCCACCTGCTTCTGTGGCCACAGAAATGCAAAAATTCTTTCCGTGTTCTATCCGCTGCAGTATTGCACTGCAGGGTATATACCTGCGTAAACAAAAAAAAGAGGTGAATGTGTTGGCGGAGGTGCTATAGGAAAAAAAACAAAGCCACTAAAAAAAGATAAAATTGTCGTCTAGGTAACATCAGTGCACATTATTTATCATATCTCCATATAACAAGGTTGTGTGTTGTGTTATGGTCAACGGCGCATGACCCCGTTTGATCAAGCCCAGCCTAGCCCACAGATAAGGCAGCTGATATAAGGGAGTGCAATGAGAAGAGTGTACTGTAATTATTTGTGTTCTGTCAGGGAAACGGCCTATGGACCCTAAGATTCAAATCTGGGGGCTGCGCCTGCAGCCATGCACTCACCCTTGCCAATGCGAGACAAATATCAGCACCGGTCCTGCGCCACAGCGGAAATTGCATCAGTTTGTCATGCGCGCCGCTTGCCAGCTCCCCAAAATATCATTTGCTTGCAAATACTGCCCCCCCCCCCCACCCCCAGATCTCCCCGGTCTCTCTGCTGCTGGGGACATTTGTCTTGCCTGCACCTCTTATCAGTGGGCAGTAATTTTCCATTTTGCTAATTAATAGCGAGAATAAATAACACTCTAAATTGGTGTTATGATGCAGTTTGCCCCTTGAATTCTGATCTAAAGTGATGGTAACTTTTTCAAAATAACTTTCTCCTCTATGGTATTTCTGTAGCTGCGTCAAATAAGCAGTAGTCAGAGGGATGGACAGATCAGTCAATCAAGATACTCACATGTGATTTTATAATATAAGTCTTCTGGGGGACCTGGGGCATGTAGCTGATTTCACGGGCTACATCTAGACAGCCATAAGGTAATTTGGAGAGGAAACAGATACTGTTTTTATATACTAACTAAAACCCTTTCACAACAGTATAAATAAATGCAATATTTCGCATCTGTGTTTCAGTCACAATGAAATGCTGCCATGTCATCCATCAGATGCACCAGGAAAATGTATTGAAATATGAATAGTTGTTTTACTGCGTTTCAACTTTATCTTTAGATGAAGGCAGAAAAGTAAAGAATAAACTCAATACCAGTGACTGTGGTTTGAATCTGGCCTTTGGTTAAGCATCGCCTGTGAGCATATTATTGTATTATTATTGCATAATTACCGATACCTGTGTAACTGTCAAGCGAATTGTGTGGCCCAGTGAGATATGAGTTCAAGATTTAGCCTGTTTTTCTTTGTGTCCCAAATGATAAAGTCCATAGGAATCCAGAACCAGAAGGTAGATGTATTAATCTACCTTCTTATCTGTTGGGTGGGAACTCACCAAGAGGGTCTTCTACACCCAACCCTCTGTTTCGCAATAACATAGAGGTATTACTACACTAATATCGTGTACATCTCAGAACTCTTCTGCCATGAGTTTTAAGCCTAATTTGCTCACTTCTCATTGGGCAGGGTCACATGACATGTGATAACTTGCACTGTATTCATATGAACTAATGCTTCACCTGGCTAATAGGAGTCAGCTTAACTCTGCACTTATAAACAGTAATTTTATCTCTTCAGAGATCATCAGCCAGGATTATATTGCAGTGTGCTCCATGCTTTGCCAGCTGAGACAGCAGCTATGTCACATATTTTAAAGGTACAGCAGTGGTGCCTTGCCGAGGACCTACAGGTGCCAAATGGACTCTTCACTTGTAACTTAACATCCACAGTCAGCTGTGTGTGCTTCACTAGAGCCAGGTTACACCTGGAAACCTTCTTCATTTCTTACGGTTACTCAGGTGTGAGTCGATTGTTTGCAGTATAGTTATTACACTCACTCAAGTGTTGTGTAGTTACTACTCTATAACTAAAGGAATGTTTACTACTCTCACTCAGGTATGATTCAGTTACTACTCTAATTCAGGGGGTGTCAATTTATTATTATCACTGAGATGTTGACTCTCACTCAGGTGTCGCTTATTTACTACTGTCAGGTGTGATTCAGTAATTACTCTAATTGAGGTGTTGATTATTTACTACTCTCACTCAGGTGTTGCTTATTTACTACTGTCACTCAGGTGTGATTCAGTTATTACTCTAATTCAGGTGTTGATTATTTACTACTCTTGCTCAGGTGAGATCCAAATATTACTCTCACTCATGGGTTGCTTATTTACTTCTCTCACTGGTTGTTGTTTATTTGTTGCTCTCATTCAGGTGTTTTTCAGTCATTTCCCTCACTGAGGCATTGTCCATTTACTCTTCTCACTCAGGTGCCATTCAGGTTCTAAAATCACCTTTTTATGTTTCAGTTACTGCTGTCATTCAGCTGTGATATGTATGACATCAGCTGCAGACCCCAAACCCTGGAGGAGCCAGAAGTCCTGAAGCCCTGCAGATTATAATGAAAATAATGTGTGGCCTATCTGGATAGCTCATAATGACAGTGCGGGTCAATCAGTTCAATAAAATGGCTTCGATCCATGCTTCATTTCCAAGCGCGAGCAAGAATAGCATCTGCAGTTCTCAGGCCTCAAATTGCCTTTAAAAGTCACTGCACATCTGCATGCTTGATGCCTGTTGGCTCTTCAAGCCCTTGCAGCATGTCAAGCAAATAAATAAACAAATAAATGCTAACTAAATAGTTTTTCCAGTTCTGCCCTGTGACGGGTTGATGCCCATTGTTTCCAGGGAAGGCTCCAGATCACCGCCGCCCTGTATGTAACAAGTGGTATAGCAGATGAATGACTGAATGAAATTCCATTCATCACCGTAACCGCATAATACCAACTGGGGTCGCAGGGGGGGACCGGAGCCTATCCCAGTAACAAGGGAAGCAGGTGGGAACCAACCCTGGGCAGTTGCCAACACACCACACGGCCAATTTAAATGGTTTTAATGGATTATTTGATGATTACATAAATAATCATCATCTTTTATCGTATCATCATCATCATCATCATCAGGCATCAGACACAGCTTTTCCCCTAAAGATTTCTACTGTTTAATAATTAATTGCTTTGTTCTGGTAAACTTTTCTTTGGTTTCATCCTAAACTCTTGTATAATGAATTACAAGCTTACTGGGGTGCTGGTGTCGAGGTGGGGGGGGGGGGCTGGACTGCTGGGACTGGGGGCTATTTTCTTTCACACAGCGAAGCGAAAAGGTCGGCATTGTGATGGGAATTTGTTTCATCATGAGGGGGGCCAGCTGTCAGTGTCAAACGGCTTTGGCTTCTAGTCCTTCTCCGTTTCATCTGCTGGCCACGTTCCAGCATCCCGCCACCCCTGGCCGATCCAGAGTGACACTCTGGGATTTAGAATGCAGCATCTCGAACCGTCGGGGCCTGTCAGTAACACCTCTGTCGTGCGATGAGGCCTTGCCCATCACAGGGCTGCACAAACCAATCAAGAGCTCTTTAAGACTGTATAAGTGCAAGTGGCACCATTTAATGAAGTCGTGTTCCTTAAGGCACTCCCGCCACATAATGTCTCTCTCTGTAAGAGCTTCCCTCACACGTAACCTCATCTGCTCCCATGAATAGTTTCACCGTGATCAATAACCAGTTTTCTGTGGCCTTTTGCTGGTGTGTCAGTTGTCATGGAGGGCAAATTCATGTCAGAAACTACCTTGACAGTTTTCCCTTTTCTACGGGAAAAAAAAATAAATCGCTAGTACTCATATATATAAAGGTAAGGTTCCAGAAGCATTCTGCTGAAAAGCTTCAAAAACAAGTTAGGTTCCTGCTTATTATTTCAAAAAGAGCTACAAAAACATAAAATGGACCCATTCGCTCTTGAAAGACAGGTCAAAAGGCAATATTATATAAGCAGGTTGTGAAACCCACATGTATTTTAAGCACACTTTAGGATACTGGCTCCTGTTGCTGTTATTTTCTGTGCTTATCTAATCATTTTGTTTGTAATGGTGTTCTTTAAACTACATGCTACCTGTAGCAATACCTGTTTTCTGGAAATTCTGGAAATTTCCACAGAGGAATTAAGCTACATCCACCTTTCATAGCCAAAACGGTGGCACCTAAAATCAGAATATTCAATTCTATTCCCCTCTACTTGATTGACATGATTGACTTTACCTTATATTTTATTTAAAAATTGTTATATTGTTTAAGAAATAATATTAGAGAGCATAACACGAATGTCTGCCTATGGTGATACTGGTGTAGGACGACTTTAAAATGTTTGTTTGATGAATAGAGGCGTTGTGGATTTTGCTGGTCAGTTGGTTTTACACCAACAGCCCCTGAAGTCATCTTATCCTGATTTACCAATGGCCCGGGAATACCCAGAGAGAAAACGAGGTGGCTAGTACTGTACAATAAAATAAAAATAACGAGATATCAGTGAAACCGCCTGAGAATATATGATAAACCAAAGCTCTAAAAAATAAGACACAGAAAATGTGTTTGTGGTACCGGTGGCTTCATAATGCCATTGAAATGGGCTGAGCCAAACTGACGACCTGGGGTTTCGAAACAAACAAACACCGACAAGAAAATCTCAAAGTCGCTGTAGAGGAAAAAATAAACGTTATCTATGATATGTCTAAATCATAAAGAACCTGTTAAAAGGCCACTGTTTTTTATTAATGAGACAGATAAGCCTGTGAATTTGCAGCATCTTACAGGCAAATGCTTTGCATTTCCTTAGCTGCTAAACAGTGGATTGACCGCAGAGTATCGAGTGACCAGAGAAAGACTCCACTGGATTCCGAGAAATTTTTCATTCCTGTTGTGTATCTCAGCATCTTCTGGGTGCTTATTAAGATTTCAGAGATACAAACAGTAGTTCAGTAATTGCTTTCTTGAATCTGCCTTTAATAATTACACTAAGAATAGCTGTGCTGAAAATTAGAAAGGCAGAGACTAATGGAAAACTAGATTTTTTCACTGAATTAGAGAGCAGGACGATCCATATATTGACAATACATCAAGTTGAAAGAGATCAAGAAAAGTGTTTTGGACCGTCCGAGAACAGTAGGAGCAGCTTCCTGATGTAACATGGCACGTGCTTCTTGGGACCAAAGTCCACCATGTTGAAGTTGGCGAGATGCTCTCCTTGCTTTATCTCCCAGCCAGGCTTCCTGAGTCATGCCCCCCCCCCCCCCCCAATGTTCCAGGGCTTATAATACCCCCCGTGGGCAAAGTCATAAACTGCTTTTCCTCAAATGAAACTCAAGAGTCAAGCTCCTATTTATACCCAAGAATGCAGACAATAACATGGCATCTAATACTCGCCAAACACATTTCTTAGTCTGCAGTGAGAGCGTAGATATAGTGCTCCCCAAAGAAATCCCAACAGCCCCACCCTGACAGAACCCACTCTATTCAATTCCAAAAATTATTGCCTGGGTTCGCGCCAGAGGGTCCGAAAAAACTGCAGGAACAGATAGTGGGCAGGATGCAGACTCAGTGTTATAAAAATCTACCAATATCCCACAATAATGAACCATGTAACAGGAACATGCAGCTGAATATGTCCTGTTTTAATGCGGCCTTTGGGCCGGGGACTCTGCATCTACGTGGGACCAAGCAATTCCTCAACTGTCACATATTACAGCATAGTACGCATTCAGTGTTACTTTTGGCATTTTTAAACCAGTTTTTAAACAGATTTTCCAGCAGATGTACTGTGTCATTCATCTGTTTTATTATTAACTTTTATGTGGAGTTTTTTTTTTTACTGTGATATATGTAGCTGCAGTGCACCGTGTGCAGTTTAAATTTATTTAAAGTGATTAGAAAGATGGGGCTAAGATTTAGCAAATGATATGGAAAAAGAGAGTGACAGAGATGAGTATAAAAAAA
>JABFEA020000043.1:7151651-7162756 GCA_019775915.2 Cyphomyrus plagiostoma
TCCTCCATCAGCCAGGAGCGGGGCGGCTTATCCGCGATTGCGGGTTTGGAAGTTCTGCTCCTCACCCTCCGCGGAGCAGAAACAGGAAGGGGCGGGCCCGGGTGCGTCAGCGCACCCTCGCAATTTATACCGAGGATATTTCATGCGTGGAACAGAGCGGCTGTGCCAGGAAAATCAATGGCCTTTCATATTTCATAACCCCATAATTGCCTGCGAAAGTGTGCTGTAGTAATTTGTTTTGGAGGCTTGTACATCAGCTGCTTCATGACGGTACCTTACATGCGAGAACAAGATCTTATTTCTTTCCCTTTAGCTTCCCCCCGCCCCGCCCCACCCCCGCAGTAACCGTTACCCCCTCACCCAAGCGCCTTTCATCCCTCACAACCACTACTGACGAAAATGAGGGTTCTGTTGTCAAGGCGATGCCGTGATATTTTTTTTTTTCCTTGACAATGTTCTATCATCTGTGAAGTTATCGATTTGCCAGTGTTTTAACCATCAAACTGGATCTATTTGAGTGACTCCGGTTTTTAAACAATTTCTGAGACAGGCGAAGCATCACAGCAATTGGCTGCTTTTAAAGACAGTATTTCAATTCGCAGACAGCGCCTCAAATCTGCCGGCCCCCTTGGAGCCCCCGGCTGGGGCTTCCGGCCGCGGCGCCGGGCAGACAGAGTTGTCATAGGCGGGGAGAAAAAGAGCCTCGCTTTATGGATTGCTGTTAGGTCAACAAAACTTTGGCAGTATTGATTAGCTTGACAGTGAATACACCAGTACATTTATCACTAATGGCTGTGCTGTAGAAAACCTAATAGGAGGCATGAAATCCCCTCTGGAACAGTAACAGGTTCAGCGTGGCCAGCAGAGCGTGTGGTGGAAATGTCTGTGTCTCCCCACCCCCACTCCTCATTGCTGGGGGGTCAGACAGTCACCGTCACGGTGATAGTACCCCTCTCCCTGAACACGCCGGCGCAGACCCATCTTATGGTAACCCCCGGTAACCCTACAGGAGTCATTAGAACCGGAGACGTTACCCCAGAATGCCACGTAGAATAAACGATTCCACACTCCCTTCGTTGGGCGCGGAAACAAGCTTGAAAAAATTCGGAAGTATCATTCCGGAATAGTGCAATGCTCAAAGATGCGAGTGTTTTAATGACGAGGCGTGAGTGTGTCGGTCTGCGCACGACGACGGCGCCCCCATCAGTGTGGCGTGAGGGTTTACGTTTTCAGCCAGCACTTAAACATCGTTTGTGTCTGTGGAGATAAAACGACCCCACCTGTACGGCGGGGCTAAGCGTCCTCCCCCCATCGATTAGCCGTCACCTGGACGTCAGCTTCACTCTTAGGCTTCAATTTTTTTTTCCGTTTTGCATATCGTATCGATCAGACGCGGTAAGCGAGCCTCAAGTCCGCGGCCAGAGGATGAATTGTTTACTCGCATAGAAATAACCTTTCAATAGGGGAAGATGCATGGTTCTGGGCTTCTGCTGCCATTCTGCTGCCCCAAGCAGATGGCATTCAGCTGCTATCGATCTGGCACTGCAGGCAGGGGGGGGGGTGTGTGTCTATGAGTGTGAGTTAGTCTGTGAGTATGTGCGCGTGTGTACATATGTACACGTATGAGTTAGTCTGTGAGTATGTGCACGTGTAGGTGTGTTAGTATGTGTGTGAGAGTGCGTTAGTATGTGAGTGTGAGTTTATGTCTGTGTGTTAGTATGTGAGTTTGTGTGTGAGTGTGCATATCTGTGAGTATGTGTGTGTGTGTGTGTATGTGTGTTAGTATGTGAGTTTGTGTTTGAGAGTGCATATCTGAGTGTGTATGTTAGTCTGTCTGTCTTTTTGACAGAGGGTGTGAGTGTCTGTGTGACGGTAGGAGTGTGTGAGTCTGTTAGTGTGTGTGACAGTGTGTCTCTGTATGTCTCTGTTTCTGTGCACCTTAGTTGTGGTGTGTGTGTGTGTGTGTGTGTGTGTGTGTGTGTGTGTGTTTGTGTCCATGCACTTATGTTTCCAGTGTTCAGGCAACAACAGGACACACTCAGCAAAGCAGCAAGGAAAAATAATACATTTGAAAATTGCTTTAAAAATGGAATTATTAAAACAACTAGATAACTCTGCTATTTTACTGTGTCTGTGTCTCCACGATGACTGCATAATTTTACTGTGTGTCTGTTAGTTCACTGTGTCTCTGTCCCATGATCACTACATAATCTCACTGTGCAGCTCTGTTATTTCACTGTCTGTGTCCCCATAATCACTGCGTGATTTCACTGTGTAACTGATAGTTCACTGTGTCTGCATCCCATAATCACTGCGTAATTTCACTGTGTCTGTGTCCCATGATCACTGCATGATTTAATTGTGTAACTCGTATTTCAGTGTGTCTGTGTCCCATGATCACTGCGTGATTGCATTGGGTAACCCTCTGTGATTTTATACTCACTCACTGGAATATAGATGCTGTATGATCGCTGTGTAACATTTTTAGTTATGAAACAGCATCACGTTTGATCTCTTCTCCGACTCAGAAATGGACTTTAACAGAACCAGGCAGTGACATTATCGTGGTGAAATTGGCCCCCTTTGATCAGCCTGGCCGTGTCGCTCTGTTGTCTCCAGGCTGAACCAGCCCCTCTGGAGAGCATGCCCTCCCCGACCACCCCCCCCACCCCCCAAGTGCTACAACCTGCCTCTGCCTACCACTTTCAGCGGTAATTAGTTTCTGTGGGAGAGGCGAACTGCATGAGGCCTTCATCCCACACAGAGCATGAGCGCAGCTCCGATAGGATAGCAGCCCGCCGGACTGCGGCTCCAGACGTGCGCAGAGAGAGGCAGAGGTCAGCTGACAGGCCCCTGGGTTCCAGAAGGCCCCCACGTGCCACTGGAGCCGATCTAGAAACTTCCTCTTCAGCACACCATTAATGGCATAAACCCGGAGCTTGCAGGGAGAGCGATCACAGCATGGATCCTGCCTTCATTCTTGCTCTCCTTTCTATGGACTGGGGCAGTCACATCCCAGATAAAATATTAGCAGGGATACACGAAACATGCCGGCTCGCGAACGGGATTCGCTAATTATTGTGGCGGGAAGGTGGGCGGTCCCCGCACACATGGGCCGGTCCGCTGGCGGCAGCGAGCACCCGCCTCTCCCGAGCACCCCGGCTGAAGAGTTACGCCGGCGGCTGCCTGATTTATTAAGCGCACCTTCTTTTCTAGGTCCCGGGTGCCGCGTTTCACCCGGTGATAAATGTGCCGAGATGCATAAATTTAACGCGACGGCTTCCTACGCGGACATTTCATCTTAATGATTAAACATTGCTGCGACCGGCCCCCATAACCTCTTCATCTATCCTCTGTTGGTGAACTCTGTCAGTGCCTTATTATTTTGGATTTTAGTTAAGTGGAAGCATTCTTCACATATACATTTTTTTGTTTGTCTATGTATTACCAGCCGGTGAGGGAAATGGAAAAGAAAAACACAACAACAGCAACAATACAATACAATAAAAAAAAAAACCTGGTTATTTGTTCTGGCTGCCAGTCGGTTAAAAGAAGGAGCCATTACAGAGGAGCGTGATCCGCAGCCATAGAAAGGGGTGTGAAATTCATTTATAAATGGCTCCTCTGGGCCAGACGGTCATGGGGCCCCAGCCGAACGCGGCCGTAATCTGGGAAGGTTAGCGCCACTGCCGTCCGGCTGGGGGACCTGTGCTCACCAGTTACCATGGTAATTGGCTGATGAGGAGGCCCGAGGCTTCGCAGAATGTCAGCATTCGATTCCGGCCCGGATTTTAAGTGAAGATATGTCACCATTTACCGCGCTATCAGTGACAACGCTTCCCGGCGGAAGCTCTGGGGAAATCATGGCACGGCTGAAACGCCTGACGCCGCCCCTCCCTTTGATATTCTCGTGATGTTTTCCGCCGAGTGATGGTCTCTCGCAGGGGTTAGACGGAACAAGTCCCCTTTGTAAATTTGTGACCATATTTTAACGGGCTGGGAGAGGAAAGATCCAGACAATTGGCGATGAGCTGGAAAGCGAGGGGGGGGGGGGGCAGCAGCAGCAGGCCGCGGAGCCGATCGATGTTGAGCACCTGCCGCCGTCCTCAGGAGCCCAGGAGGGGGGCAGCCGTAACGATTTTTTAAAACGGTCTTCAGCTCTTCAGGCTCGTTTTGCCGGTTTAATTGGAGCCTTTTAACGATGCTGAAAGTCATACATTGAAATGCGTGTTTTCATGCATGTACACAGAGTTTCGGAAGCGTACCTCTGTCTGCAAAAATGCGTTTTTTAAAATAATGTTTCCCAGTTTTCCCAGAATCCTTTGCACAAAGCACCCCTTCCTGTTCCTTATTGTGACGCTGAGTGCTGATGATAAGGGCTGCAGTGCGATGTGAGTTCTGAGTGTGGACTGCTCCGTCACCATTACAAGGTTCCCCCGCTTCCTTTTCTCACTTTACAGCTCGACTTTCTGCTCATCGCTCCTTTTTGTTGACTTTTTTTTTTTTTTTTACTTCCTGTCCCTGTTCTGTCCTCATCATTAATTTATTATGGCTCTTTTCTTCTTTTCTGGGACTATTTTTTATTGATAAATTATATACCCTGCCGAGAGCAGAAGGTTGTTTTCTGCTTTAGCTAAATGTCACGCCACTATGCATCACGATCACATTGAACGCCATCTCTGTGCCTGATGTCGGCGAACGACTGTACCGTCACTGATGATCTGAGGTGTCACGAGACGAGGTTGATGATAATCCAGGGCGAGGACTACCTCACAGTGGAGGAAAGGTGTACTTCTGGGAGCTGAAACTCTCCATGTACATGGGAACATCACGGAATGTGTGTGAACCCCACAACCCTCCACACACATTCATCACAGCCCTTTCGCAGCTGACTTTTGGTTCTGGGTATTTTTTCAGACCCAGAGGGGTCAGAGGCCGAGTCGCATTATCCCAGCGAATGCATACACTGTCATTAATGAATGCATCGAAATTACGGTGGTAAATTCCGGAAGAACACGGGGGCAGCAGCAGACACAGCTGTTAAGCATCTGTGCCTGAGGATCTAAGGTCATAGCTTTCTCCAGTAGGTGGTTTGTGTCTTTCAGATGCATATTCAGATATTAGCACAAGTGGCTGCATGGTGAATATGAGGCGGAGTGTAGAAGCAGGTCAGAGAATTGAGCACAGTGTGAAATAGCATGATTCCTGTGACCTGACTGGAGCAGTGTTTTAAATAGACAGGCATAACTGGGATTTGGCAAACTGACCGACTCTTCGGCAAAGCCAAGCGGTGATGAATGCTAGAGATCATTTATACTTCACTGGCTAAATAAGAACCGCAGCAGCCCTTTGTAGAATGAATCGCAATCTGTTTTTTGTTGTGGAACGCCGCAGGACCGGGCCTACAGTCCAGTAAAGGCTGGCTTATGCAGCAGTTCCGCTCCCTGGCACAGTGTCTCAGTGTCCCCGGCTGATGGCAGCTGGAGGTGATGCAGTGCAGGAGCCACTGTGACACACGCTGCCTCCATGCTGTAGAGGGAATGGGGGACTGATCAGCCAGGGTGTCCCTGCCACTGTGCAGAACATTTGCTAAAACAAAGTTATTTTAGCAATTCCTGATTTAGTCATCTAGTTACATTGTCTGTGGATTTAATCATTAATGTGCTCATTTAGCTAGAGGAAAATGATACATTGGGCTGATTTAACACCATATCACCTTAATTAATTAGATTAACTGTATGCAAATATTCAAATGTTAAGCCCACTGTCATGACCCGCTCCGAACGATCCTCATGTGTGCCACGCCCACCTCGTTACCTCTCGTTTTCCCTGATGGTTCTCACCTGTCTTGTATTTCCGCACGCCTGTTTTGTGTATTTAAGTCTGTGACAGTGTAGGTCCGGCAGACTTAGCATTGACGTTGCCACCGTGTTGCCGTGTGTCCTTGTGAAATAAACACCGTTTGCTTGGATTCCCGGCTGGACCCTCCTGTTTTCGCTCGACCACCGCCGCGAACACAACACCCACTAAGATTCCTTCAGCAGTAGTATAATATTGCATACCAATTATGTACGGAAATTTGAATTTAATTAATTATAGATATTT
The DNA here is from genome assembly GCA_019775915.2 of Cyphomyrus plagiostoma. Lineage (NCBI taxonomy): Eukaryota > Metazoa > Chordata > Actinopteri > Osteoglossiformes > Mormyridae > Cyphomyrus > Cyphomyrus plagiostoma. The sequence continues at coordinate 7,157,757 of JABFEA020000043.1, forward strand.
AGATGGCAAATACAGTGGTACCTCGGTTCTCGAACTCCCTAGAACTCAAATTTCTTGAAAGTCAAACAAACCAGTTTGACCTTGAACTCGATCTGAATATCAGAAGTCGAACCATGAATGCTAACCTAATATAAATTGTACGCGCCAGGAAATGAGTCATACAACAATGAAATTCCTAACTAACAATAAATAAACCACTAACTTACATGTACTATTAGAGCATTCATGTCATTTACTTAAACTTTATTTTACCAAGTAAATTAACTGAAAATCAGTTCTCACTGCTTTACGTCATATTCGGGAGAAATGGTAGATTGTGGATTGGAACTGCCTGGGATACAGACATCATGCGTGTAACTAAACTCTTCAGCCAATAAGGGCAAAGGTGTATCGTCACGGGGGCGGTTTCAGTTTGTGCAGCCGAGTAAGAGGTCGCAATGCATCTAACCGTAATGCGTTGCGTCGGGATCAGAATGCGTTGCTTTAAGCCAGCGCTGTGAGCAAGTCGAACGCACCCAATGACTGGACTGGGGAAACAAACTGAAACACGGACTTAATACAGAGGACTAATGACAGCAACCAGAAACAAGGGGGCCTGGTACACGGAAGAAGCAGACGATCGGGGCAGGACAGGGTTTTGGAAGCCATTAAGAAAAAAATGCTCTTCTTGTTTTATCCTGTTCATTTTGTGTTTAAATGCTAAAAAAATCATATTTAGGTATAATTTTGGGGGGCCGGGAACCAATTAATTGGTTTTCCATTATTTCTTATGTGAAAATTTCGATCAGAACTCGAACTCGAACTTTTTAGTTCTATCCGGAGTCCGGAACGGATTAAGTTCAAGAACCGAGGTACCACTGTATTTGAAATTATAATTAATTGTAGTCATTTTTTATTAAGTATCTGATAAAACTCAAGATTCCATTAATTCTGTAACTGGCAATAAGGTGCTGTTATGTATAAAATATAAATATTACTAGCCTAGCATAATATGAAACCACTTAAATTGCTAATAGCCTCTTGTGATTATTATCTTTTCAGAAGTCAAGAAAATCCTTCTATAGCACCAGATGAACCATGTTAACTACTGAAATCTGAGGGTCTGAGGCATTTTACTAATGATTTATCAGTGCTTTGTAGAAGGCACTAGCAATGTTACCCATAACGAACTAGCAGCTGAGCAGTGTGTGAGATGTCACTAGCCATGGAAGGATTAAACTGGATGTGAGAATTTCATATTCTCTTTTAATACTTACCTGCATATTCCCAATATGCACTGGACAGCCACGAATGCAGATTTCTACTAAATGCTTTTAAACTCTGTTCTGCTTTAACTAGGGATCACTTCGGAATAAGAACAAGGCATTTGAATGTTCTGTATTAAAGCAGCACCTAGGAGCCCGAGAACAGGAGGCATTACTTATAAGAACGCACAGAACTATCCTTAAGTTGTGATGTTTTTTCTGTAACTGCAGATGTCTGCAGCCCACATAAAAAATGTGGAAACTCAGGGCACTGTATTTTAACTTAAATGAGCGGCCTGGCTATAATCATATGTGCCATAGAGTAAAAATAAAAAGTAAATGTAAGTAAATTAAAAATAGTTCTGTGAATGTTGCTTTTGCAGTTAAGGGTTGCTGTGATGGATCATCCAGCGTCAGTTCTGCTACATTAAGAGGAGAATGCTGTTATGTTTTCGTTTAGGCAGAAAGCCATGCTGATAAACAGCCCAGGGAAGTGAGTGGGCTTTTGGGGGTGGGCGACCTGTCTGGCTGTGACCTTTTCCAGGAGAGGGCCATCCCATCGGCCGGTGCTGCTTCTCCTGAGAGACCTCCGCGTGGTGCCTGTCATCTCCTCATGTCCCAGCTGACCGCCCCCACCCCCACCCGTAGATCAGCAGACCTGTGATCAGCTCTCTACTGAGGAGGAATCACTTCACTCACCTCTCAATGGAGGCTCGATTCTGTGAGGACCAGGATTAAGCCTCTAGAGGTTTCAGCAGGCTGCTCACTGACCGATTCCTGACACCCTACTGCTTGCAGACATAGACACGCCTGCGAAACGGCATGTGTTAGAACAAGAAATTTACGCCGTTTAACGCAGCATTGCTAACACGGCATTGCTAATATAACTCAGCTATCTAGCCCCTCAGCACAGCGTCACCCCTTTGTGTGTCTCTTCCCAACCTCGCAAGGCGCTGGAGAAGCAGATCTTATCTACAGCAAAAAATGTATGGTTCAATTAACGGAGCACTTTCATATTTTCTTATTGAGGCCTTTTGTTAGCCAGACTGATGTTGTGAATCTGAGAGTAAATTGGAGATACAGGGTAACAGGGGGAAAAGAAATGTAGGTTTAGGTACATCGACTGTGACCCAGACCAGCACTTAATAAGTTGTAAAATGATGTCAAACTGTATCTATTGTCTTGAACAAGAGACATTAAATAAGGTTGGCTACTGAGATAAATACTACTACATTAAATTTATTTAAATAAACCAACTACAGTAAATAGAATTACAGTATTATTACAGATTATAATTAAAACTACAGAATTACAGCAAACACAAAAAATAGTCATGTAATTAATTTCACTAAGACCAAATATATCACATACAGTCTGCACCAAAATCTGGAACAAACACTAAAAACTCATTTAAATGATCTTTTTATGCATGGATTTATGATCATGTGCCTTTATTTATGTCATCTTTGTAATGTAAATATCTGTTTGTGGCCATTTTTGACAATCGATACTTCAGAGCAGCACGCTTCCTCAAAAATAAATGTTTAACTTTCTGGAGAAGTGTTTTGATAGCAGCATGTAGACAGCAGTGACATTTGGTTTGATGATTTGAATTTCTTGACAGTTTCTACGCTGATGTGGCCCATGTCTTCCATCTATTAACCATTTTTATTGATCACAGCTTGTCTTTGTGGATGAGACATGCTGGCTAGCGGGAGAAAACTGGAGATATGTTGACAAAACCTTCGCTAAAAGGAGAGCAGGACATTAGACAAAAAGAGCCGACTGAAGAGATGCATGTGTACGAAGCAGCAGATACGGAAATGATCCCGGCACAGTGACATGGCGAATGTGAACAGAACCAAGTTTCTCAAATCTCTTTGCACAACTGCATTATACAAGTAGTCATCATCATCACCATTCTCATCCTCCTCTTCCTCCTCCTCATCATCATCATCATTTTACCTTTCATGTTACGGGTTGTAGTCACAATGGTCATGAAAGAATTAATTTTGGTGTCTTGTTATTTTTGAGAGGTTTGGTGGTAATTATTCATGTTGACATGCCATATGACGACAACGTGTCATATGATGATGACATGCCATATGACAATGACGTGCCATATGATGACGATGTGCCATATGACGACGATATGCCATATGATGATGATGAAGTTCCATATGATGATGTGTCATATGATGACAACGTGCAATATTATGATGACATTCCATATGATGATGTGCCATATGATGATGTTGATGAAGTGCCATATGACGACGACATTCCATATAATGATGACGAAGTGGCATCAGATGATGACAAAGTGCCATAAAATGATGACGATGTGCCATATGATGACAATGTGCCATATGATGACGAGAGCTCGATTCAAATTGCCAAGATATGACTGTGACTTGACTGTGAAATAGATCCTCCACTACTTATGCATGAGCTTCACAGGAACAACGAGAACATCCAACTACTAAAAAGAGACACAAATAACAGAACTACTGTGTTCGAGGAAAATATGAGAAGATGATTTGGGATTCTGGATCATTATAGATACCTTTATAATGTGTATACTGTCCATTATTATGCATCATGAAGGTATTCATAGTGTATTATAGATGAAAGCTTCTCAGAGCATCCATAATTCATAATAAATGTGGCTATAATATGTTATGCCTTTTTATAAATATCTACAGCCATGTTTATAATACTTTATGAATTTATTATTATGAGTTATGCAGGTATCTATAAAACACTATGATGACTGTTTTAAGTAAAGTGTTATGAAATATGGAGTTCTTCCAAATTAATAAAGGAGTTAGACAAGGTTGGTTAGAATTACCATACTTACTAAACTTGCATGCAAATGTTAATTATAGTAGCTGGAGCAGAAGAAGACAGTCTGTGGACTCAATACTGGAAGATAAATATTCAGCTTTCGATTTGCAGGTATCTTAGAGCGGAAAATGAAGAAGACCTGAAGACACTTATATGTGAAAAGATGGGACTACAGGTAAATATGAAGGAAAGGAAGATTATGACCAAGGACTGACAGCTAACTTTATTGTTGATTGTGAGGATGCAGAGGAAATAGACAGCTTTTGCTTCCTTGGAACAACCATCAACAGCAAATGATCCAGCAGTCAAGAAATATGTCAAAGACTGGCACTTGACTGAGCAGTGATGAATGACCTAGTAAAAAAGTCCTAATGTATCTCTTCAAGAGCATATATCAGAAGTGTTCAGAATATGGTATATGCGTTATTTTTATAATTCGACATCCATCCATCCATCCTCCAAACCGCTTATCCTACTGGGTTGTGGGGGGTCCGGAGCCTATCCTGGAAGCAACGGGCACGAGGCAGAGAACAACCCTGGATGGGGGGCCAGCCCATTGCAGTAATTCCACATGTAGACTGATAAAAATGTCAAATTAAAGAGTATATACAGGTAACATTACAATAAAAGCTTTTGCTATTAATATAAGCAAAACATGGGTATGTTTCTCAAAAGCATGGTTGCTAACAACATTAGCAACTTACATAGCTGAACCATGCAACTGAATGGTTCCAACTATATACACTCACCTAAAGGATTATTAGGAACACCTGTTCAATTTCTCATTAATGCAATTATCTAATCAACCGATCAGATGGTACTTGCTTCAATGCATTTAGGGGTGTGGTCCTGGTCAAGACAATCTCCTGAACTCCAAACTGAATGTTAGAATGGGAAAGAAAGGTGATT
>JABFEA020000043.1:7189911-7200577 GCA_019775915.2 Cyphomyrus plagiostoma
CGCCTCTACCTACCGTCATGTCATGGAAATTAAAAGGCATCAAAAGTCCCTTAATCGCAGCTGTCAGAGCAACCCCCCGGGGGGGGGCCGCGCGCGCCGGGGGGGGGGGGGGTGCCGGGGGGGGGGGGTTGGGGGGGTCCTGATTGACTTGCTCTAATAAGGGCAGGGGGTCAAACGACGGCGGGGTGGACCTTCTGCAGCCGGGGCGGGTGGCTCGCAGCTGCTCGGGGACGATTTACAGGCTCGGCAGTGACAGGGTCCAATCAGTGCACCGTAAATGTCAGCCGGGGGGAGATTGAGCAGTAAGTAAGGGAGTGACGGCAAGGCTGCCCCCACCCAATCGATGGCTGGGGGGGCTGTGGGGGCAGGGGGGCACTGAGCAGGCCAGTCTCGCCTGTTACCAGTCAGAGGAAAAATAAATATGAGCCTGAAGTAGTAGTCTCCCGTTCCTCTGTTGGGCCCGTCCCCTGTCCTCTCTCTCTCTCTCTCTCTTTCTCTCGCTGGCTTACCCCTTCCTTATGTTTTATTTATACTGAAATTCAGCAGTTTATCAATTCTGAGTGTCATGTTGTGTAAAGTAAAACACTAACAGATGTTTTTCCCCCTACCCCAACAATGATGGCAGTTAAACTGGTAGACTTTTCTGTAGAATTGCCTTTTTACAAGTAATATATTTTGGGTGACCCAAATCTGCCACACTGTTTATATTCTGAAGAGATCGTCTCCCAATCTCTGTCTTGGGGGCAGGGGGGGATAACAGGGCAGAAGGGGGTTATCTGGAAACGTAAAGCTGCTACCACACTGGCCGGCACGTTCAACCAAAGCCCAGCATGTGGGATTAATTGTCCCTGCCGGAGTTACAAATGAGTAAGTAATAATTAGCTTGTTTCTTCTCAAACTAAGTCTCCGTGGTCAATAATTGTGGCAAAAATGCATATATGCTGCAATCAGCTTTAACAATGTGTTGTAGCTTCTTGATCGTGAAATAATGACGAATATCCGTCCATCATCTGTTTACATGATTTTATAAATATGTTCTAGACCATGCACCTTGCCGTGTGCTTAGGGACCATGTGCTTATTAAATACTCAGATTTGTGGGCCTGCTTTCATCAAGTGAAAAGCTCTCATCAGAAACATATCTCGTTTTTGATAAAATTCTTGGGTGGGGTAGCTTGTCTGCTTGTCTGTGTGCAGAATAATGCTGTAATTAACCAGGTGTATTTAATATAAATAGAATCTTTGAATTACAACAAACAACAACAAATTTATTTTTGTACAGCGTACTATCACAACATTACATCGTCTCAAAGCGCTTTACAACATCCCCACCCAAAGCCCCCAGTGAGTAAGGTGACTGTGGCAAGGAAAAACTCCCGAGAAGGAAAAAAGCTTGGGAGGGACCAGACTCAAAGGGGGAGCCCATCCTCCAGGGGCCGGCAGGGAGAGTCAAATACAGTAAAAAAGTATTAAATAGACTCCTGACTTTAGTATCAACATAATTGCTTCTTTCTAACACATTACCTGTAGTGTGGTCACATGATTCAAGCACACCAAACAGACCTGGGTTGGAGAGAATTTCAGGCGAGTCTGTACCTGCTGACATGCCAGTCGCTGTCGTGGTTGTCGTGGCGACACAGCATCAGCAGTTGCCGGGAGGGGCCCCATCGACACGCCTCCGGTCCCATCATTTACGATGCGGGCCCTTTCTTTGATTATCGCCATCATTTACAAAATTGATCAGTTCCTCAAACTATGGGCAGCTGTTAGCGGGGATATTGACAGATGTCTCCCTGTGATGTGCAGGCCGTCCACAATTAGGTGGGATGTCATCGCGCAGCGGGAGAGGTTTGCTGGCACACGTGTGCCAAGGGCAGATGTGATGCTGAAGGAGGATCCATTACACAAGAGGTTCCCGACCAGTCCAGGCCAGTATTCCACTGGGCCACAAAATTCTGGGGATTATTTACAAAATAAATTACATATTTTCAGCTTTTACGACCCCTCATTCTGTTTGCCTCTGAAAAAAATGGAAATGATCAAATTCGCCTGTACCCTCCTCTCTACCCCCAGCTCTTGTTTTGCTCCGTGATTTTTATTTTACAAAGTTAACCTGTATTTAAACATCAAATGGTTAGGAACACCTAGCTCACACCACGGATTGTTCAATTCGCCCGGATTCTGTAAACATCGTACCTGTACGTACGAGCTTGTTACATCCACATGCGTTGCCTTAGATTCCTCGCCGATCAGCACCGTTTTCACGTTCGTACCTCTTCTGCGTCATCTGTTAAAGGACAGACCAAAGATCATCAATCCTCTTTATGGGTGTTTACAGTGAGTCCTGCTTTGAGTGGTAACAATGCCTCCCCTCAGTAGATTACCGCACGGTGATTGTTATCAATCAAAGTGTGTTTTCCCAACGGTTGTGTTTTACAACATGTGTGGGGGGCAGAGGCCTGGGGGCCCTGTTTAACCCCGCTTCTCCTCAGACCTCCCTGCTCTCACGAGTGTCTCACGCACCCCGGGGTGTCTGGATAATGAGAGGCCTGAAGAGTGACGCCCAGGGAGCCGGGCGGTGGAAGTGAAGAGGCAAATCAGAAGGGGCCAAATTCACTGCAAATCTCCTGCAGGTGGAGCTGTAAACAGACCTTCAACTGAGTGGCTCCAAAGTACTCTTTCCTTACGGCAGTACTTCTCTCACAACACGGAACAAATATGAAAGAAATCTGGGTAATCAGGTTAGACTACAAATATATGAGTAATTTGCAGTCTGAAAAAAAAGAGTCAAGTGTTGCTTTGGTGCATAGACTGGGGAGTTTTTAAAGCAATTTGGATTCAATTTTATTACCAAGTACACTTGTTAAATTGTGGACACTAAGATCGATTAATTAGTGCCCCCTCTGGCATAGTTTTCCGAGTCATGAGTGGACAAAAATTAGGCTGCTTCTTACCCCTGGAGTTCCTCCAAACAAGCAACTGAGAAATGCAGTCAGCTGGACATGGAAGCCAGGAGACGTGGCAGACAGTGGACTGGATTCTGTTTTGAGGCTGTGTTTAATCTGACCATGTTTTTGCACATTAATACGACGTGGGACTGGTTTGTCTTTACCGTAAGGATTTTTAATATGTACATGCACCCCAGAACTGAGACAAGATTGCAGGCACCATTTTTGGGAAAATCTAGACCTGGATAGCAATGGTAAGGAAACGTAGCCGCCATCCTGCCATCCCATCATCCCTCAGGTGTCATTGGTGCCTGGGTGCTTAGTAACAGACTGGCATCAGTCAGTGCAAGAACCAGCAGGACTGACATTAAAGGGAGGCGCCTTCCAGATGGATGCAGACCCTCTTCTGAAAGGTGAACGGCTCCATTTCATTGGCTCTCATCCTGCTTCTGAGGGCATCGATCGTCGTTTAAGTCATCCATTTACTGACTTTAACTGCTTTCCAGTAAGAGAAACATTTCTTTAATTCCCCTCTAAACAAAGAAGGAAAAACCTCCTTTGCTGCGTCAGTTTACAATTCAACTATAAAATTATGAATCCATAACTAATGGCTTGTTAACTGCAAATGTTTATGGTGTCTGCCCCGTTACCCACATGTTACCCACATTTATGTTTTCCTGATCTAGCTGATTCTATGTTAGACCTAAAAGGATAGCATCCATCCATTTATCCATCCATTTATTCATCCATCCATTTATCCATCCATTTTCTATATCCGCTTCTTTTATGCGGGATGGTAGGAACCTGGTGCATAAAAAGTTGACAGTGACATGCAAATCTATTTTAGCTTTGTGGCTAAAACAAATAATTGCAAGCAGCCCTAAGCACTGTTTGCTGCCCTCGGATTTCTCCTCATGCTAATGTCATTTTCACCAGCTGCTCGTCCTTAAAGTCAGAATCGCGGTTTCCTGGCTGCATTAGCTCAGGCCCAGTATTGCAGGCTGGAGTAACATGACCTCACGTTCAGCCGCGTTGATAGTGAGATGAGATCCAGATGATGGAGCCGCGGGTCCCTGCAGATCAGCATCAAGCCCCAAACAGGAGAAAAACCAGTGATAAAAAGGCTCAAAAGCCAGCATTTATGGCCCATTTTATCTCGGTACATGTGAATGTAAGGTGTGGCGGTAGATGGGGGGGGTGGGGGTGAGAGGACGAGATGGTACTCAGCGGGACAGCCTGGAAGGAGGCCAACATGAAAGTGGGCAGATCAGGAGAGTCAAACAGTTTTGCTGTTCTGAAGGGCAATAAGACGGATGGACTGTCACGAGTTTTTAAGTAGACGTGGCCTCCCCCCCCAAGAGGCCCGTAGCGAAGGGTCAGGCATCTCCCAGGCCGCCCATGGGGCCCAGGCAGTGAGTGGGGCGTTTCTGTCTGGCTCGGCCACCATCACTGTGTGTTTGTGCTGAATATGTATTTAAAAACTACCTTATTCTCTCTTAAGCCATGTGTGTGTATGTCTGTGTCTGTGGGTCAGATATACATTACAAATGTCCACACAATGTGATAAAAAAAAATAAAAACTGTTTCACATTTTTTTGGTCCCCACAAGGGGAAACTCGATTTTATAATAATCTGTGACTGCAATCAAAAACTAAAGTCTGGTATTTTGTATGGTTACTTATGGGCAAGGTTAGGGCTGGGTGGGGGTTAAGCCCGTCATGTTAGAATTAGAGTTTTCCCCATAGAAATGAACAGAGAGTCCCCACAAAGATATAATTACAGCTGTGTGTGTGCAGCCATGATATCCTTCTAACCTTTCTAAAACTGGCCAAAGCTTTTTTGTAACCTGGGGGGAGAAGAACAACTCAGAAAACAAACCTGCGGCTGAGTAAGTCAGCACTAGTTCATTTGAATTATTCTCGAATCTTGTGGTTGTCAGAGTAATGTCACCATTGGGCCCTGAGCGACACCCCCAACCCGCTATTCCTCCAGCGGCTGGCTGACCCTGCGTTCTCAGTTATATGTCACTTCAGCATCAGCAAAATAAATGTAATGTAAATGAAAACAGCACTCGTCGGGTATCCAAACTCTGACACAGACATAGACCCTGCAGTTTAACAGATTGGAGTCACATGACCACAGGCCCTGGGCTCCTTGTGACCACAGGCCATTGTGCTCCTCATGACCACAGGCCCTGGGCTCCTTGTGACCACAGGCTGTCGTGTGACCACAAGCTGTCATACTCCTCATGACCACAGGCCATGGGCTCCTCATGACCACAGGCCATGTGCTGCTTGGGACTGCAGGGCACGTTCTCCTTGTGGCCACCAACTGTCAAAATCCTGGTGACCACAGGCCTTGGGCTCCTCGTAAATGCAGGCCATCATACTCTTCGTGACCGTAGGCTTTTAATTTTTAAGAAGCTGGTCTTCACTGCTGCAAACCTTATTAAGATGTGTGTGTATGTATATATATATACACGCACACAGGGCGCTGTAAAGGGGGGGAAACGATGACGATTCTCGGGGCCCATGACTGAGAGGGGGCCCAGAGAAGCCCCCAATAAAATTGTGTTGGGGGCCCTGTCAAGATTCTTTTCATGGGGCCCAAAATCCTTAGCAGCGCCCCTGCACACACACACACACACACACACACAGATGGGTGACTCCAGGCCGCTGACAGCGCCTGTCTCTCATACATTTTACAGGAAGCTTCTGGAAGGAATTCCACAGTGACGACACGCTACCTGACACTTCCAAGTCGCTTTTTCCTGCAGGATTTAAAAGGGACTAGTCACTGCGTTGCTGCATTGACCGGGATTCCCTACATCTCAGGCTGGAATTTAACTCTGTGAGTTTCTATGCCGTGATTCCGCTAGAGCGTCAAGAATAAATTGCCGTTAAACTGCAGCGACGATAACTGAGCCCGTGGAAGCTGCCTGTAGCCGTTGGCCTCATGATGTGTTGTTTGGTAATGTGGATACCGCTTTTCCCAGATGCCTTGCTTCAGCGCTGACTTTGCAGGGCTTTCGTAACCAGAACAGGTAATGAAGCCATCCCACAGACAAACCTGTCAGGGCATCTATGCAGGCTGACCCCGGTGATCAAGTTTAACAGTGTCCCAGCTATGAGGCGACACCAGCTGCTCCGTGATGTGTTGGGTGTCGCCTCATTCGTCTTTACGGGGTATTTCTGCATCAGCCAAAGGCATCCGCTTTAGGTATAATATTTATTTTTGATTTTCTTAATTGGGGGGCAGGGCTGGACTGAAATTAAAATTCAGCCCTGGAATTTGGTGGGGGGGGGGGGGTTCCTCATTATAAATTTTGCCAGTCCACATACCCATACAGAATCTGCGAGGATGTGAAGTCCAGGAGGATGCAACACAGGCTGACGTGGCCACATTAACTGTGTCACCTAGTGACACACCTGGTAAAGCACATGGTCACATGCAGTCACAGTCATAGTGCCATCAGTTTGGTAAGCTGGGCATTGGATTTAGGAATCAGACGAACACAAAGCCAGGCCTCAATTTCAGCCAATCAGGGAGCTGATAACTGACTCACTACTGCCATTAATAGTGACTGCTCCAGATGCAGTGGGGAGAAACATAGACAGAGGAAGGACGTCTGTTGAAGAAGCGTATTTAAAGTGAAATGCACAAGCCAGATTCCTGTGTCATCATGATAATAACACAAGTGACCTGAAATACATTTTGAGCTGAAATAACAAACTCTTGGCTGTTTTAACACACTCTGATGAACTGTAATGAGATTTTGAGCCATTTATAACAAGCTCTGGCATGTTATAGCACATTCTGAGCTGTAAAAAACACACTTTGATGAGTTGTAATTAGCTCTGGATTTATATGATCAAAGGAAATTAATTAGCAATGATGGCATGTATTTACATTCTGCATTGAAAAGATGCAGGCTGTGTACGGCCCCCATACCAACCTGCTGAAGTCAAAGTAACAAACTGCCTTGTTGCGAGGAGGCCTTGGAACGTTCTATCATGCTGTCAGAGTTGATGGAGGTTTACACTGGAAGAAGCCCACAGACAAAGAAAGGGACTCTCCATAGAGAAAGAGGGTCAGCAGGCTCCAGAAAGGCCATCTGTTCAGCGGCGGAATGAATCTTGGACACGTGCCGCTTTGGACACTTTGCAAGACATGCATCTGTTTTGTGATGTTTGCGATTGGTCAAAATGTGCAGTGATGCGCAACATTAACCAAGCCGGCTAACTGGAAGCAAAACGTCGACCTAACCTAGCTTATTTACGTTGGGTCCATGGGTTCAATTACGCTTTCGGGGGGGGGGTGGTTTACACAAGACGCTCTCGACACTGTCTCAAGCAGGGGCGTCACTAGGTTTTAAGGACAGGGGGGGCTTAGCCCCCAAGAAATGCACATGATATGAACAAACGTAGCGGATGAGAACAAAATTTCACAAACAGGAAACAAAGACTGAAAAGCGTAATTGCTTTTCAACTTTTTTGGAAAGATATACCAATAGATTTGTTGTTTTATTTCAGTCTGTTTTACCCAATACTAACTGTCGGATTATCATGTTATCATGCGAATAGCGCGATTTGCAAGTGGAAAGGCGATCAGAGCTGCTTCGAGACGCAGACGCTTAAGTCAGTCACTCTTGTACTTTCTATTCGTATCACGAGGCTGTAAAAATATATTTAGTTTCTACTTATATATACAGGTCCTCGTCGACTTACGACCTACCCAATTTACGACCAATCGACTTTACTACCATGATCGCAGCTCGTATGTCTGGCAGCACAAATGTTGCCCAGCTGGGCGTACGACAGTTTGCGCACCAGTTCACGGCAGCACTACCATTCCCACGCGCGCTAAGCCGCTAACTGTTATCACAGTAACAGTATACCTATAATGAACCAAGAAAATCATGATGTATAACAATAATGAACAGAGAAAAGTATGATGTATAACAATACATAATGAACAAAGAAAATTATGATAAGGTATGACAAAGATTTTTATAACAATACATTACTGTACAGTAGGCTATACATATGCGACCTACGACCAAATCGTGTTACGACCAGTCAGTCGTAACCAATCATGATCGTAAGTCGATGACGACCTGTAGGCTATTTGAAAAGTAGACCATCCAAGGTTTCTGAGGGTGTTTTTTGAATGTGTATATGACAAAAAACTCGCAGAGTTATTTAAACGGTTCGGCGAAATTTCTGTTCGGTCCCGCCGACCCCAGGGGGTTAATTACATGGGACTCTCTGCTGTTAGCTGGCGCTAACTAATTATTATTACCAGCAGTGATGAAGATTTACTCTCTTTAAAAACTTGCGTATAAGCATGTTGTCTTGCTGTGTGCAGTATGCACGCTCGAGTGTCCGCAGATGTAGATGCAGAGGAGTGTAAAGTAGCAGTGAAAACGTGGACTGGATTTTCATTAATGTGGGCGTTCCCTATGAGCAACTGGAACGGATTATATAACGAAGCAGTGATTTTTTGGAACCAACTACCTTAACACTGTAAAGTGAAAGGAACCAACAGATTTATGATCATATTCAAGTGAATACTGACAGGTTTATATTATTATTTATTTAAACTCATATTCCTGTGTCTTTATATTGAATTTGTCTGCATTTTTTGTAAAAAAAAATAAAAAACAAAAATAGAATAAGTTAGAAAAAAAACACCAAATTATTTAGGGGGGTTTAAGAATATTTTAGGGAGGTTGGAGAAGCTGAGGTTTTCAATAAAGGGATCGGTTAAGTCATTTCATGACACCTGGGATTCTTTTTTGCAATATGTTGATTCTGTTGATTTGGAGAACGACTAATAAGTGCTGCTGCCCTATTTCAGTTATTTATTTTATTATTGTTATTATTATTATACATATATACATATATATTTAGTTATTTATTTATTTTAATTTCTTTCCTCATATTCCTAATTTCTTTATATTTGATCAGTGCTAATGATACGTGTGTGTGTGTGTGTGTGTTTATGTCTGGCCTCGTGTTCAGGGAGTTGGGTGGGTTCTTGACATGCAACTTGACCTGTTACAATTACAACCTTTGTAATTATGCGTGTTGTCTTGTGTGTCGGGATTTGTTTGTTTAAAAAATGTTCAATAAATAAAGTTGGAAAAAAAAAAAGAATATTTTAGGGAGGCTTCAGCCCCCCTAAAATAGGCCTAACGACGCCACTGGTCTCAAGCAAATACAGCCAAGTCCAGTTCATTGTGGAGCTCAACTTTCCCGCGAGGACCTCTGGCTTAAAGACTCCCAGAGTTTCCATTAAGATAAACAGACCCCAAGTTCCTCATAAATCACCCTACTTGGAGGCACTGTCCCATAAACGTGTCCACAATTTAAATCTCACTAAGCATCTTTTTCTTTTCTATTTTTTTTTTGGTTGAGATCTGTAAGATTCTGGGCAAATATCTGTAGTTTTATCAGCGAGTCCATCTTAGCCTGTGCTGTGGGGTGTGTGTTTGCCGATGACATAAACTTTAAGAGCACGACTCTGGTGCTGATAGTTGCACTCATTTCTCATGAAGAATGTCGTCGGCCATCTTTTGTACTTAGTGTTATTTGCCACTTCCGCTCAACAGTCGCGTAATAGGCGTTAGCACAAAAGGCTCATGTGACTGTCCTGGGAAAAGCTCTCTGAGCAGGCGAGCAGGCCCTGTTTGTTTGAGGGTATTCTCTGATTTCAAGACAGGCTAAAGTGTTGTTTACACTGGATGTGCCTCCCTGGGGGCTCCTGACTTTTCACTGAGCTCGTTTACTCTCCCTGACCTTTACTATCTGGCCAGTGAAATTCTGACGCTGTCATTTCCAGAGGCTCCGAAGGTCTGCAGCAACACGCAGGCTCATGTTAGCCAGATTAGAAAGTTAAAGCTATTTCTGTCTATTTCTGTACATGTCTCTCGAGTTCACACTCACCCTGACTGCCTCTTATGGCTTATTAGTGTATGATACATTTCTAAGATCTACATTTTGAACTTCGGGGGGAAATGCTGACTGTGTGAAACAATTATACGAAAAACTGTTTTCTTGGTAAGCAGCAATTATTTGTTTCACATCCAGGAGCATTTTTCGTTTTCTCTTATGAAGTAAATGTAATAATAAAAAAAACCTTGGAAACATCATTTTACTGAAAAAGATCCAGAATAATTCCTATATTCCTTACAGAATAAATTAGCATCTAAAATATGTCATGAATTTTTTTTTACTGAACTTTAGTTTAGCTTTTTTGTTTTTATTTATTTTATTTTATTTTAAAATGTACTTAATGTTTCTGTATTTCTCATGTTTACCCTTCTGCTTTCGGTACTTTCCTGATTGTGAAGGAATCTAGATTCTGTGAGGTGTTTCTCAAAGCTGCAGTACCTTGTATCTCCAGCAGAGACGCTGTCTGGCCCCCCGGGGAGTGTGTGACAGGCTCTGCGTGATGCCATGAGGAGGAGGCCTGGGCCTGCGAGGTGCCTATGCCTCATAAATGCCAGCGGGAGGCGCTCTGTTGTCTGAGTCATATGTTACCTCCTGGATTCCTTCCAGAGACAAGGGCCTTCTGGTCCACTAGCAGAACATGACGAGTACCGATCGGTCACCAACATGCCATCCGCAGGCATGAAGGTTCCCCAGCACCGCAGCAGTGGCCCGCCCCGCCCCCCCCCGCGGGGGGGGGGGGGGGGCGGGGGGGGGGGGGGGGGGG
>JABFEA020000043.1:7201345-7223679 GCA_019775915.2 Cyphomyrus plagiostoma
CCCCCCCCCCCCCCCCCCCCCCCCCCCCCCCCCCCCCCCCCCCCGCGCCCCGGGGGCCGGGGGTGGCTCTGGCCTTGCAGTTCCTCCGCCCACCTCATGGGGGCAACACTCTTGCCAAAGTGGCACAGCTATAAGCTGGTACGCGAGGCTTCAGCCAGATGCATCCCGATCAGCCAGCGAAAGGCTGTCATGACACCAAAGGCTCCGGCTCGTGTCACTGTGTCACTTTCATGTGTTTAATAGCCACCTGGGTGCCATCGCCAGGTCAGCTTCATTTATCTCCCCGGTGGCTTGAAAGGAGACTCAAAGAGCGAGGGGACAGATGTGATTTTCTTGTGAGCCTTAGCTAGCTGGGAAGCACATTCTAATTGCACGACTTTCATATTGACTCACCAGCCCACAGGTTCTGCCCTAAATCCTTTCGACTCGGGCCTGATTTCATGTCAGCTGTAACTAACCCCCTGCTAACAGACCACGCTGACCACCCTTGGTATGATGCTGTAGTTCCACTGAGGGCTAGATGCTGTCTCCAGGTGAGCAGGTCTTCAGAAGAAGGATGTCTGTCACTGAGGTACACAGGGAGATGGCTTCGGAATCAATAAGCATATATACTGACCGAATCACACGTCTGTCTTCAAAGACGTCAGCTGAATGTGCTCTACTTAGAGGGAAATGCCGCTGAGCTTATGCGGAACGGGCTGTTAACCTCTGATCTATATTGTTAACTGCCACTAGTGCTGTTTACTCTTCTACTGTGCTATAAATTATCACTAATGCTGGTTAGCTCTGTTCGGTACTGTTAATTACCAATAAGACTGTTTACATCTCTTTAGTACTGTTACCTATTAGTAGTGTCGGTTAGCCTGCTTAACTATACTATTGTCATACACTTTTGTTGAGGATGCCTTAGAGTGTATCATTTTATACTTTGGAATAAATAGTTTGTTGCCTTAAGTACCGCTTTGCCAGCTATAATGTACCATGTTGGGTCTACCAGGTACAGACTGCCGGCAACTATCCCTAACCAGGAAACGCTTGTAGGGTAACTATCCCTAACCAGTAAATGTCTCCAAGCAGCCCATGCAGGCCCACTCTAAACTCTTTTTTTGTGTTATCATGCTAGCTCTCTGCATGCTAACCCACTCTCTGTCCTTCAGATCTACGACCAGGAGGGCACGTTACAGCACTTTATTGACGGCAATGAGCCCAGCAAGTCCAGCTGGATGAGGTACATCCGCTGTGCGCGACACTGTGGAGAGCAGAACATGATGGTGGTCCAGTACAGGTACAGACTGCATGTGGACCGGAACCGGCGGTAACGCTAATGAATGCTAAGTAGGCGTGACTGTTTGGTTGACAGCATGAGATGTTGGTGTCTTTCTTCCCAGAGTAGCATACAAACGGAAGACTCACCTGGACGGTCACACAGAGTAGCTTCCCTAAAACTTCCATCATGATCCATTCCGGGTGTTCGGAAAACCAAAGCAGAAAAGCGGGAGTCTTTCCCTTGGCGAGTTAGGAAGAAGAGGATAAAAATGGCGGCCTATGCAGAGAGGAATGTACTGCCTGGGTGAAAGAAAGAGGATGAGTCCAAGGCTGTTTGGTGGCCAACAGATACACGCAGACGCACGCATGAGAATCGCAATGCAGGCATCGGAATGGGAGGAATATGATACGAGTGTAACGACGCAAGAACAGCAAACCGAACCAGGACTCTGTCTCACGGCCTGCCATCCTGCAGTGATACCGTTAACATAGTCAAGAAAAACAAAATCACTACTGCTTATTTCATGTAATGTTAATGCACAGAATTAACATATCAGCAGTTTATTTAATTAGCAATGATAATGCATGTAAATATATCAGCAGTGAAATCAATTTAATTAACAGGGAAAATGCACAGAACTCAACATATCAATAGTTAATTAACAAGGGTGATGCACAGAACACATCATATCAGCAGTTAATTAGCAAGGATAATACACAGAAATCTGCATATCAGCAGTGCATTTAATTAACAGGGATCATGCACTGAAATCCTCATATCAGCAGTTAATTTAATTAACATGGATAATACAAAGAAATCAGCATATCAGCACTAAGTTTAATTAACAAGAATAATGCACACAAATCATTATATTAGCAGTTAATTGAATTAACAAGGATCATGCACAGAAATCTGAATATCAGCAGTTCTTTTAATTAATAGGGATCATGCACAGAAATCAGCATATCAGCAGGAAATTTAATTTACAAGATCCTGCACAGAAATATCAGCAATTTCAACTGTTTGATTTGTGCAATTTTCCAAAAACCTAAAAAACATAAATATCCATACGCCCTCCAAGGCAGCTTACTCTGTACAGGATTCCAGCACCTTCTCAGTATTTAAGATGTCAGAAAGGCAAGGAGAAGGACAAAAATGTAAAATGTAGTTATATGTTGTCTAAGTCTTTTTAGCTCATTTTTTAGCTCATAGATGACAGTGACCCTATTTGTAAAGGCAAAGAGTTTGGAAAAGTACAGTGAGATTAAGGCAGAAGGACCAAGAGACATGGTTCAGTCTCGGGGGTCAAAGGTGACCACCTCGAGCCTCCAGCTGGTTTGAGTTGCACACGCTCCACAATGCTGTTCCTGAATGGACTCCCCTTCAAAGAGGCCGTGATGGATTCACCCTGGGCTGCCTGTTTGGGTTTCGCTCAGACAATAATGTGCGCTGGCACGCCGCACCCGTTTCTCTGCTCGAGGACGCCCTGCTTAGGGACGCCCCACCGTCCGCTTTATGACTCATCCAACCACAACAATAAATAAGTGTTAGCTTGGGGAATATTACCCAAATGCAGAGAAATGCCTTTGATATGCAGGTTCCGGCCACAGCGGGTCAGCCCGCAAGCGACGGGCGCACGGCTACATGTCCCCGAGCCTGTGCCCGGCCACCCATGGCTCCATAAACACGGGTCTTTCAGCGGTCGGCCGTCGGCTGCCCCCCACCTGCGTTTATCTGTGGTGTTTATGTTCGGCCGGGCCGAGCCCAGACAGAGCGTCATGGGGCCCGGCGAGGACCTGCCGCTGCGGAGGCCCTGTTTTTCTCTGGGTCCCGGATCCGGGTGATTTATAGATGTGTCATGGTGGAAAGAATCCATAAAATCCACAGAGCCGCTCCACCGGGACCAAAGCGCAGTTTTTGTCAAATATTTGTCGAATTTTCTTTTTTATTATTGTTAGTGATATATTTAAAGAGGATGAATAAGGACCCCCATTATTTCGGGCCCGCTGCATTCTGGGAGTCACGCCACGCTCGCCGTCTGTATCGATCAGTGTCGCCGCTGCCAGGGGCGGCCGTGTCGAGGCGGCACGGCCTTGCGGGCACATGCCTCACTGCCACGGCGACACGCAGGGGCCTTCGACCGCTCACCGCTTCATTAAAAGGCGATTCTGGCAGAGACGCCACATTTTTTACCCGTTGAACTTCGGCTCATTACCTGCTGTGGCGTTTCGCCCCCACCGCCACCCCCCGCGAGAGAAAAAACCGACGTGATTCTGGGAGTGTAACGATGACACGTGTGGGGCTGGGGGGGTAGAACGGTTATGCCATAGTAAACATAGTCTTCCCAAATTGGTGTTAGCCATCATCTTCAAAGTCATAGCACCCGATCAATTATGATATTAATAAGGAATTCAGAGGAATATAAACATACTCACAACAGAAATGCTGAAGGTTGCACACCATGACATTTCACACACCTAACCTGTAAGGATAACATACGTGTTTCTCTGTCATGTGTGCATTTGTGCACCGTGTTTCAGCTGTGCACTTTTACGGCCTCCTCTGACCTGAACTCATTGACATGAACACGCTTGCGCAGGTATGTAAATGTGCTGTCTGTAGCGTGTCCTGCTTTTCAGATGCTGAGGTGTGGCTGCTCTTTCTCCACAGGTTGTGCATATTCTACCGGGCCTGCATGGACATCCCCCGTGGCACGGAGCTCCTGGTCTGGTACAATGACAGCTACACGTCCTTCTTCGGGATTCCCCTGCAGTGCGTCGCGCAGGATGAGAACCGTAAGCGCCTTCTACGCTACGCACGGGCGTCCCGCCTACTTTGCTGTGCAAATCGCCCTCAACGTTCCAAACTCACGGTCACTCAGTAGTCTGTCCGCCCCATCCCTCCTGAAGCATTGTATTCCTGGTGTCATGGATGGTCACATCTTAGCCTTTCTGCCTCTAGATAAGCGATCCGGACCCTCGTAGGACTTGGGACACAATAACCTTTGGGTTACATGCACGGGAGGTTTGTATTTGGTACGTCAAGTGCCTCTGCTAGGGGTGTCTCTCCCATGAGCCGTTGTAGCATGAATCATTGCGACACCCACCTTTACTTCTCTCTGTCCGCTCTCCGCTCCGTGAGCTTCTTCGTGCTCCAGAACATGTGAAAATTCCCTAAGGGGCATTGCGAACAGCTTGATCCTGTAGTCTAGACATTTCGATGTTTTGAATTCTGACAGTTAACGTGATAACAATCCTCCAAGAACTTAATAAACCATTCATTGACAGGCTATGGTGTCTCTGCCAGGGGTGTGGTTGTGTCGAATTGTCGAGTCAGCACTCTGGAGAGAGATGTTTTATTTGCGCAGGTCGCAATGCCATCCTGTGGTGCATGCAGCCTGCAGATGTGGTTGGAAGGACCACAAGTTCATCTAGAACAGGGGTGCCCAACTCCAGTCCTGGGGGCCCAGAGCTCTGCACATTTTTGTGTTTCCCCTCATTTAACACACCTGATTCAACTCCTTGTGCTAATTACCACACAGCACTTGAGCTGAATCATTTATGGTGGAACAGGGAAAGAACTAAGATTCTCAGGGCTCTGGCCCCCCAGGACTGCAGTTGGGCCCCTCTGCTCTAGATGGAGCCGTCCGTTCTGCCTTTCACCTTACCTGATGATGCAGTGCTTAGTGGGCAGTGGTGGCTTAATGGTTAAGGAAGCGTACTTGTAATTGAAAGATTGCTGGTTTATATCCCCGACCAACAAGGCACCACTGAGGTACCCTGAGCACGGTATCTCCCCCCCGCCAAACACTGCCCTCCAGGAGCTGAATTAAGTGCCCCCTGCTATGCCACATCGGACACATTTTGTTGCTGTGGCATGTCAACACTGATCACAGAATTCTAATTAAAAACCAAAAAAGACCAGTGTTTGTTATTCTGCAAGTTTTCAGTCAGCATTCACTTATTAAAAAGTTATACCTGGTTATTTTTATGTTTGACCCTCATATTTTTGACTAGACTCTGCAGACTGAATGTGGGCCAGTCTCAGATCCAGGGAGATAGTTTGCTGGAGGAGGCTTTCCAGCGGTTCACTCCACCCTCCATGGGCCAAAATGAGAATTATTTATTATAATAATAGTACAGCTACAGATGCAGGCTTACTGAGATAGTGCCAGATATAGAACACAGAACAGACACAATGGACATTACAGTAAGAACAATGTTTAAACGATAACACTTTAGGAAGAAATAATGCATCGCACCCTCTGTGAGGTTTCCCAGTGTCCATCTCAGCTGCTGTTCCTCAAAGTGTCTTCAGAATTTACAGCACTCTTACTGTCAGGTACCGCTGTGATCTGGCCTCTTCTTTATCCTCTGGCAGAATCACCAGAAACGATCGATAGCAGAACCCTGGAGTAAAGTCCAGCCCAAGTTTTTATACTGTAATTAAATAGAGTAAATCATCAGGGCTAACTGTTGTCAACGAGTGTTTAATTTAGGCGAGATAAAGGGTTCTTTTTAAGGAGCATTGACAAATCTAATCAATATTCAAAGTTTCCCTGTGTGAGTTTACACAATTACACCAACGTGCTGAGATGTTGCTAGTGTAATTTGATTGGGAAGCAAAACTGTAAGTGAAACTTTGTCCCTATTGTTTAAAATTTCCTATTATATTACTTGTGTTGTAACAATGAGGATCGAAGCCCAGCATAGAAATACAAAATAATAATACTGAAATTTCACATGTGAAATATTACAAACAAAGTGAAATCTTCAGCACCAGAAGAAAGGCACTGAAAGGATGCTGCTGTTTTCTGTCATGACTCATAACGAGGTCTTTGATGTGGGCTTCCCCTCCTCCGCAGGTGTACGTTGACTCTCGGAGGTGTCACCCAGCATCCCATCCCAGTAGGACACCTGAAACAGCACGCCAGTCTAATTACTGCCTCACGGTGGTTATGTAATGCCGAACTGCTACGTTTTTAAAACAACCCCGTCGCCGAAAGCTTGCGGGGACTATTTCGTATGTATAGCAACAGTAAATGATGCACATCACAGATGTGGGGATTGTATCATAGCAGGAGCTTTATTAGGTTAGAGGAGAAGATCGCCACCAAACAATCTCATCTCATCCAACTTCATTATGGGCTGTAGATGACGCTGTCTGGATTTTCTCTAACTTCAAAAGGTTTAGGGACGGAAGGAGTGATATTCTAAAATGTTCTTGAAACATTGAATAGAAACTTAAAAGCCCTCAAATAAGCGTAAGTGTTTTCAGTAGGTTTTTAGTTTTTGTGTTCTTTGATAATGATGTACTGTAGTGTTTGCTTGGTTTTGCTGCCTGGGCTGTGACTCACGTTTTATGTTATTCCCCAGGAGCACTGTGTCGTTGGGCTGTTCCACTTTCCAAAGCCTGCAGCATTTCTGGGAAAAGCTCTTTTACCATAAATTCTGCATATTGGAATGTTGTTTTTGAAAATTAGATATGTGTATCGGTGTACGGTTAGAGACAAGCTTCAATGCTAAGGTGAAGCTGTGGAGACTGTAGAGTTGGCCATCAGCGTGTTGGTGGAGGAGCGTCGGGGGGTATGCATGCCGCAGTTTCCGCTGATGACGTGGATCATCTTTTACAGATGAATCGCCCTCAGACTGAAATTCCTGGGAAAAAGTGTATTTCACTTTTCCAATTTTCCTCTGCTCATCAGAAACAAAAATCATTGCATAACCAGTTGACATTGTGTGCCCCATGGCCTTGTTAGAGCAGTGTAAACAAGGTTGACTGTGTTTTGGAATTAAAGGCCTCAGGTCACCTCAGAGGCTTGGCTCAGACAGACACCCTTCCGGGCTGAATCCACTACAGCTGCTGTAATTCTCAGACCTTGTGTATGCAAACACGTGCTGCCACAAGAAGAGACAGCGCTGCTGCCCTGTGAGACAGGATCCCAATACTGCGCAACTCAGGGATATTTTTGGCTGGACAGCAGCTCTGCCGAATGAAATGTGTTTCATAATTAGATGCACGCGGGACATACTGCTGTGCTCCACTTGTTCTGGTATTGTTGGAGTTCTTTTCCTCAAGTGGTTTTCATTAGCGACTCTTTATTTTACTGAACCCAAGTAAATTTACAAGATGACTGACTTGATTTCACATTTTGTTTACCTTCCACAGTGCCTGCAAATTTGTAGGGATGATTTAATTATTTTCACAAGGTCCGGTTACACCCGTTCCATTGTGTTTCCTGCCATGATTGACGTTATCCTCACTTTCAGTGCATCTATGACATCCGTTAATCTGGCATTATGGGAAGGAATGGAGACAGCAGGACCACCCAGGTGTGGCTTTGAGTGCAAACCATGCATCCTTACTCTCCTGCTTAAAGAAATCTTGCCCATAGTAGAGATGGATTCTGGGAAATATTTGTTTCATTAGAAGTCTGTAACCTTTGATTGGGTAGAAAGGTTTAAAGTTGTAATGGTATCGGCTGAAAGTTTGTGTCCAAATAGGACACAGCAGATAGTGTGAGCCTTCGTTAGCACAGTGTATGGGTCCACTTAGAGTGGACCTCTGAGTAGATAAATTGTCAGAACGATTTGCTGGATCATCTGGGGCTGAAACCAACCAACTTCCATTGCTCATTGCTTATTGTAAATCTGGTGTATACGGTTACACACACACACACACACACCACACACATACACATACGGTTACACCTCGGATTGCAAGCATAATTCATTCCGGAAACATACTCGTAATCCAAAGCACTTGTATATCAAAGCAAATTTTCCCATTAGAAATAATGGAAACTCATATGATTCTTTCCACAACCCAAACATATTCATATAAAAATGATTAATAACAAATATAAAGTAAAAATAGATAAAACAAATTAACCTGCACTTTACTTTTGAAAAGAATCATTAATGGTGTGAGGGAGACGAGAGAGAGGAGAAGAGGAGGGTTATTTTGACTTTCACTATAACTAACGGAATTACTGCTATCTTTTGGCTCACTGGAATCTTTTTCTTTTTTGGGCGACTTTAACAAGGATCCTATCCAATGACAGCCGCTTTTGCCTCCTCTTCGATTTTGCGGAAATGTGGATATTGCATTGTCGTTAAACAGGTTCTTCACTTCTGCTGCTACGCCCTAATTCGGGTGGTGCTTTTCTACTAAATTTTGACTATACGAGTGAGGCACGCCGACTGAGACTGAGCATGGGAGACGATTACCCACAATCCGGCAGCGAGAGAGAGAGAAGACCCATCGACTCAGTTGAGATTACGTGACGCTAGGCAGACAAAGCATGTACATAATACTTGTTTTGCAAGACCTCGCTCGTTTATCAGGTTAGACTGTGTGTGTGTCTATATATATATATATATATATATATGTATATACACACACACACACACACACACACACACTGTATGGTGGTATATGCGCTATGAACTATACTCCTGTTCAGAAAATCCCCTCTACTGTACACAATAAGCTATTACAAACAAAGACTGGGCTTCTTTTGTTTACAGATGAATTGTTGCTTTACTTTGACTGCTTTTGACTGTTTTCCACGTCCAGCTGCTCGGGTGTAAATAGACAGCAATTTAAATATTATGCTCTGAGATTCAGTAGCCAGCAGAATCTGAAGTTCATCTGGGTTCTGACACACCCTACGGTGATGCCCCGGTGACTGAGGACAGCTGGTCCCAGCTGGATAATATCTAGACCTTCCTTTGCATGGGGGGGGGGTGAACTGTCTTAGTTCAAGAGGGATTTTTGAACTGTGGATGTCTGGATTTTTGATAAACAACTGTAAACAAAGAAACAACTCCGAAAATGTCAAACACTGCAAAATTCTGTAAACACCATTGATATTTTTCTGCATTTCATAACAGACCGCAGACAGATTTGTGCTTATGGTTTGCTTAGCAGAACACATGACAGATATCCAAGGAGTGAAGTGCACATGTCGATATTACCCAGCAGCACCTTACAAATGACGTAATTATCCAGCTCATGCCCATACTGGGGCCAAATCAATTTAGCAGGTGTGGCCCCCGAAGGAGACAAATGATGTTCATTGGTGATTAGATTAATCTCTTTATTGGTGTGCATCCTGTAAAAGTGCATTAAAAACACACACTTTACAAAATAATGAGCCATGGAGAGTGAGCAGCGTGATGGAGTCGTCTTTGATTTTTCATAGATTTTAAGAATCCTAGTTAATGTCAGACTATCTAGTGTTTGTTTAATCGGCTGCAGTTGTGCTCCTTTAAGCTCTGTAAGTGACTGCGTACTTAACACGGCCGTCACTGGGTACCTTAATAACGGCTGTCTCTGTTTTCTCACCCGCCAGTGAACGTACCGGCCACTGTGGTGGAGGCCTTGGCTAAGCAGGACAGCCTGCAGGCCTTCGGGAAAGGGAGCAAGTCATCCGGGCTGCCGGCAGTGGCGGCGCTCCGCTCCATGGTCTTCCCTCACTCGCCCTGCGCTCGCAGCTTCGCCCTGCTCGAGAAGCCGGGCTCTGCCGACTCTGGGTTCGGCTCCCTGGGCAGCAACAAGAACCAGCAGCGCGTGCTGGCCAGTCCTACCTCCACCAGCCAGATAAGCACAGAGTTCAGCGACTGGCACCTCTGGAAGTGCGGTCAGTGCTTCAAGACCTTCACCCAGCGCATCCTGCTCCAGATGCATGTGTGCACACAGAACCCGGACAGGTGAGGAGCTCTGTGAGGACCGTCATGATCACTGGCATGCTAACCAGCACCAAGTGTGTGTGTATGTGTGTGTGTGTGTGTGTGTGTGTGTGTGTGTGTGTGCCAACCCTGACACCTCTGGTGTGACTTTGAAAATATCACTCCAGCCAGCTGACCAAATTTGGCAACCCTGGGCTAACCAGCATGCTAACTACCATACTGAAAAACATGCTATCCAGCATGCTGGCAGATCTGTTGACTGACATGCTGACAGGCACTGTGCTTTGTCTTTCATGGTTTGATAGAATTTTTGACAATCAGGACTGCAGACCTACTGATAGTCATGTTGACAGACCTTTTTGATTGTCATGGTGACATCCGAGCTGATGGCTATGATGACAGATGTATTTGAAAGACATGTTTATAGACAGGTTAACAAACCATTATGGTCATGTTGAAAGCAATGTTGACATTGAAAACCATGTTGACACATTTGTTCAGTCATGTTGACAGAAATTGACAGCCATGTTGACATGTATTGACAGACATGTTCATACTCAAGTTTACAGACATTGACAGCTATGTTTTCAGTCATGTTAACAGACAATGTGACAAATGTGCTAACAGACATTGGTAATCATGTTGACAGTCATGGTAACAAACATGTTCATAGTCAAGGTGACAGACTGACAGCCTTGTTAACAGACATTTTGGCGTGCATTGACACACATTTTGACAGTCATGTTAACAGAAATAGTGACAGATATGCTAACAGACATTGACAACGATGTTGACAGTTTTGGTGACAAATATGTTGACACACATTGACAGCCATGTTGACAGAAATATTGACAGTCATGGTAACAAACATTTTCATAGTCAAGGTGACAGACTGACAGCCTTGTTAACAGACATGCTGACGTGTATCGACAGACAGGTTGACAGTCATGTCAACATAAATGGTGACAGATATGCTAACAGACATTGACAACCATGTTGACAGTCATGTCATCATCATAATGAAGCTTTACTCTGACCCATTTGTCTTTGTTTTGCTTCGTGTTCTTGTTTGTATGCATTTGTAATTCATCAGTGCGACTTGTCTCAGAGCATCCATAGCACAGACAGTCACAATGGATACTTATATACAATTTAAATAATCAGTTGTAATGAATTTGGTTTCGAGGTATGGGGTGAATCTTTGGACTCTCAGAAGGGATCATAAAATCAACAACAAAAGAAAAGATTCAAAAAACAAAACCCGCCTTTATGGGGTAAACGTTGCACAAGGCGTTCACACTTTAAATGTGAATAATGCCTGTTTATCAGCCAACTCACCTTTAAACAGACACTCCTCTTCTTACAAACTTTCAGAATTATGAACGAAGAGGATTGTAAGTCCAAATTGTGTTTGCTGGGCTCCCATTTTCTGTCCGCAACATAATTTTTTTTTCATCTCAAAGATCTGCTGGGTAATTAAAAATGTGCAATTCATTTAAATATTGGTTGTCATAGATGTCATAGATTCTCTTCAATACAAAAATCTAGATTGTTTACATGAGCCACAAACAAGGTTTCCAACATACTAATGCTTGTAAGTTTTATTGTACAGACACTATTTCTATTTGCAGAAGGAGACAAAGACTATGGTATTTAGCATTTGATGCTATTTTCAGTAGAAATAGTCAAAGGTTTGTGGTGCATTTAGGGGATGGCAAGTGACACGGCATTAATCAGTGAATAAGAGTAATCATCAGTGAACAGCAGTAACCAGGAGTACTTCTGAGTGAATAGTAGTGAATGGGTGTGATCATCAGTGAATTGCAGTGCATAGGAATGATCAGTGACTAGCAGTAAATGGGAGTGATCATCAGTTAATAGCAGTGCACAGGAATGATCAGCAGTGAATTGGAGTGATTATCAGTGACTAGCAGTGCACAGCAGTGATCATCAGTAAACATCACTGAACAGGAGTGATCATTAGTGAGTAGTAGTGAGCAGGAGTGATTATCAGTAAGTAGCAGTGAGCAGGAGTGTTCATTATTGAGTAGCAGAGAGCAGTGTTAACATCAGTAAATGACAGGGTACGGTGTCTGTCACAGCACTAAGTCTGACAATAATTCCCAGTGGCTGTTTTCTTATGATTAATTATTTGGATATAAGTCTAAGCTTGTTCATTATAAAGTGCAGGAAACGCACACACACAAACGCACACACAAGCACCCAACATAGTCATTTTCCTCTAAACCAATGAAATTAGTGTCAGTGTGATCTCCCACTGTCACCCTGCTTTTATGGCTCGGATGCAGTATGTAACATCTCCAAACTTAATTAAAGATGTTGGGGGATATATTGGAAATTTCTGCTTAGTGCTGTTTTTCTTCAGAGAAATACCCACCCCAACTGTGATGTGGAGGAAAACACATGCCACTTATTCAATAAACTAATATTCATACAGAAGAAAAATGTTGCCTGGATACTGAGGAGTTGAAGTCAATGTGAGGGTTTGTCAATATCCAACTTTATGGCTCTGGGGTGCAGATCAAATTCAGCTGAACAAGGGAATTGAGGGCTGGATATTTGGAGGAACAGTTTCTACACCCAGTAAATAGTCTAATATATCTGTATTAAAATATTCTACACTATGTTGTTTGGCATTTCTGCTTATGCATGCTCATTGATGCAGAGTTTATAAGTGCAGTCAGGGACACAGGAGTTCCAGTAGCATCACTAAAGGAGATATTTCCTGTGGAATTCCCCAGTAAGACGCTCTTGGGAGGTGAACATGGGATCCCATCTTACTCAATCATTCTACAGAAAGTGTGATGGAGTACAGTGGGACACTGATCACATGCAAACATAGATTAATGAGGGTCAGTAACATGCACATGTGCAGTGATGAGCATTTGGGAACATGTGCACAAGCGTTATGAAGGTTTGGGAACAAACACACAAATATTATAAATGTTTGGGAACAGGCACGCAAGTGTTAAGAAAGTTTGGCATGTATTGATGAGGGTTGATTCTATTTGTTGTGTTTTGTGGTTGTCTTATGTTCTGAAAAACTCAGCACTGCCCTGCACTTCTTCTGTAGACCAAGTTGATGGACACTATGTTCCAGTGGACCATCAGCATATTGGTGTATAATGCAATAAATACCTCACAACAAATCAAGAACCTTGGTGTTGTCCTGAAGTTCCATGTAAATGTTGAAGAACATGTATATTTCCCTGACTATTGGCTGGGGTCGACTCCTCTGAGACACGATCACTGCAGAACCATCTGGGCAAAGCAACATGAAGGCACACCTCCCCAGTAATGAATGTTTCAATATTCTTAATCAGAGGTGAGCAAGCCTTATCCTCAGGGGTCCTGCTGCCATTATCTGCTGGTCTTCAAAAGAGAAACCTTCTGATAAGGACTTTAAAATGTTGGGTGGAGGGTCCTTTGATACCAGCCAAGCTAGAAAACAAACTGAAGATCCGGGAGAGTAGTGGCTATATTCAGCCCCTCAAATTATCGGCACAAACCCAGGGTCTCCTCCACATGGATACGTTACCTACTTTTTAGGTGAACTTATTTAATCCAATTACTCTGTTCATTGGGAGAGTAATCATTGCAGCCCAAGCTGAGTGTGGCTATGGAGTTTGTGTGCCGCTATGGAGATCTTGGGAGGCATCCCAGATGGGTTTGCAGATGTTGCTAAAAAACCAACATCCTTGCTTTGGTAGATAGCTGTTCAGTTAGTGGAAAAGGTGCAGGAGGACTGAAGTAGGAACAGGGAGTAGCTGATGGAATATGGAGTATATGGAATATGGAGTAAATGAAAGTATATGGAAAGTCTATAAAACCCCTGCAGGTGGGAGGTCAGTACGCCACCCCTGTTAGTATTATAATAATTCATATTATTTACGTGCTTTTTGGTAAAAATATGTTTTTTCACAGTTACCATAATACCTACTATACCAGGGGTAGGCAATCTTATCCGCAAAGGGCCACTGTGTATGCGGGTTTTCGCTGCAGCTCCCTAGTTATATTACTAATTAGAGGGCTGGTTGGCTGAAGAGTCCTCATACCTGGGTTTCAACAGCTGACCTAGAGGTTATCCCAAAAACCTGCACCCACATCAGCCCTTTCTGGATAAGATTGGCCACCCCTGTCCTAAACCATCAACCCTACCTGTACTTAGAGCCTCTATGCCCTTACCCATTATCCCAGTAGTAACCAAGTAGTACCTGAAATCTAGATGCTGTTGTGTATAATAGATGCTCATGCAGTAAAACACAGGTGTTTTGACACTGCTAAATTGGTGGTCACTGACTGGTTCGAAATCCCATTAAGAAGAGTATTGGAGTGATCCTACTGGGATTTAACTTGAGTGAAACCTCTGGCTTTCAGATCAGGCCTCAGAAGCCAATACAGATGAGTGTATGCATATTCTTGTGGCAAATGAGGAGTGGCCTGTCAAGTGCTCAGCTCAGGTCTGCTGGCGAGGCCTCATGTTCTCACGCCATGTTGGGCTCATAATGAAAAGCACAGTCCTCCTGCCACAGGACCATGGAGAGGCCAGCTGATTCACTGCCTGGTCTGTTTGACTGAGGAAATCACATTCTGTGAGGTTCACGTCGAGAAATCTCAAGCTGCTGTGCAGGTTTAATTGTATGAAGGATGATTTCAGATTGCTATAGGGGTTTCATTGTGTGTAGTGGAACATCACAGACTGCTGTGGAGGTTTCACTGTGCACAGAGGAACATCTCAGCTGTTGGGGAGGTTTCACTGTGCACAGAGGAACATCTCAGCTGCTGTGGAGGTTTTATTGTGGGTAGAGGAACATCACAGGCTGATGACGAGGCTTTACTGCACGTTGACGAAGTTCTCAGGTTGCTGAGGAGGTTTCACAGTGTAGAGAAACATCTGAGACTGCTGTGGAGGTTTTACTGTGCATAGAAGAATGTCTCAGGCTGCTGCGGAGGTTTCACTGCATGTTGAGGAACATCTCAGGCTGCTCTGGAGGTTACACTGTGTGTTGAGGAACATCTCAGGCTGGTGTGGAGGTTTCTCTATATTTAAAGGAACATCTCAGGCTGCTAAGGATGCTTCACTGCAGGCATAGGAACATCTCAGCTGCTGTGGAGGTTTCACTGCGTGTTGAGGAACATCTCAGACTGCTGTGGATGTTTCACTGCATATTGAGGAACATCTCAGCTGCTGTGGAGGTTTCACTGCATGTTGAGGAACATCTCAGCTGCTGTGGAGGTTTTATTGTGGGTAAAGGAATATCTCAGGCTGCTGAGGATGTTTCACTGCAGGTAGACGAACATCTCAGCTGCTTTGTAGGATTCACTGCATGTAGAGGAACATCTCAGGCTGCTCCAGATATTTTACTGTGCAGCAGAACATCCCAGGCTGCTGAGATGGTTTTACTGTGTAGAGCACAGGTGTCAGATTCCAGTCCTGGAGGGCCAAAGCCCTGCAGATTTTTCGGTTTCCCCTCATTTAACACAGCTGATTCAAGTCCTTGTGCTAATTACCACATAGCTGTTGAGCTGAATCATTTGTGGTGGAACAGGGAAAGAACTAAGATTCGCGGGGCTCTGTCCCTCCAGGACTGCAGTTTGACTCCCCTGGTGTAGAGGATCATCTCAGGCTGCCGGGGAACTTTCACTGTGCTTGAATGACCTATAATGGATCCTCACATCACTACATATATGAGGACACACTCTACACTTAGACACTCTAAGCCAGGGGTGGCCAATCCGGTTTGTATGCGGGTTTTTGTTGCAACTCCCTAATTAGATTACTAATTAGAGGACTGATTGGCTGAAGGGTCCTCACACCTGGGTTTGAACAGCTGACCTACAGGTTATCCCAAAAACCTGCATACACCGGCCCTTTGCAGATAAGACTGGCCACCCCTGATCTAAGCTGTAGTCACTTTTATCTCTAAGTTAATGGCTTAAAGGATCCCAGCCGTCCATGGAAATATTGACACGGATCTCAGGATCTTCCTGTCTAAGCCCATATGACTGTTCAGTGCTGAGGGCCAGCTGGTAATGAAGGTGTCCTCTGTGATAATTTATTTTTAGCTCTCTTAATTACCACAATTTGTGAATGGGAGGCACCATTGTGTTTGTCACATTTAGTATTTTAATCAATACACACAAACCAAGACCTCTCAATACCTAGAGTAAATATTTCCAGCACAGTAATTTAATAAATCATTGATTATGCATTGATGTTGTCATTCTAATGAATAAGGACTTTAATGAAATATGGAGATTACACAGCTCATTTAAGGTCTCAGATCACAAGGCAAAACACTGCAGTATGTAACCCCTAATATTAAATCCCCGAATGTGACCCAGATAATTATGCTGTCATGGTTAACCTAATGGTCAAATGGTTACAGAGATAAGGCAGTTAGATCACATGTTTTACATTTAGTTAATAGTGATATGTACAGAAGATACTGTATTTTACATTCTGGTGTGCTAATAGTATTGGCTGAGAATGACCTCAATCCCTATTACTGTATGTTCAGATAGGTGAAAGAAGAACTAACTAGAAACTAGTAAAACTTCACTGAAAGCAATGGAGAATTTTATTTTACTGGATTTTATACTTATATTCTTTTATGCTGAACTGTATATACTGCACTGTGTGTGGAGTGTGTACTGTGGGTGTACAGTGTCTGTTCTGTTTGTCTGTACTGCATATACTGCACTGTCTGTAGTGTATGTGCTGTCAGTGTACAGTGTCTGTTCAGTGTGTCTGTACTGTATACACTGCACTGTGTGTATAGTGTGTACTGTGGGTGTACAGTGTCTGTTCTGTGTGTCTGCGCTGTATATTCTGCACTGTGTGTTTATGTATATACTGATGTGTGGCCCACTGGAACCCAAGGAGCACCTTGTCACCAGTCTGTAGCTGCAGGGCTCTCTGCTGTAATAAACAATAACCAGGCATTAATCACCAATCGCCTCTGTAATAACCAGAATCCGCACATTAATCACTCAAATGCACCCCAGTCAATAGCAGCTTCACAGAAAATCCACCAGACAAATAGTCTGAATCATAGGAGCAGTGACCTGCATTTGAAAAAAGGCTCTGAAAAACAGAGGTCTCCCTAATTCACTTACATGTAATCTGTGCGGGAGTTACACGTGATGCTGAACTGTAGTGGCCAAACGGTGAAGGCTTTCAAGCGACATCTGATTTCTGCCGAGAGAGAGACGGGTAAGGAGCACGTGCTGATGACAGAATGTAGCCACACCCACCACACAAACTCAGCGACGACATCCTGAGCACAGCCATGCAGCAGGAGATACCTCAGCACCACGCTAGTCCAAATGGAACAGTGTGAGTTTTTTTACCAGTGGCTGGAGTGCCAATCCTGCCACCAACCCTCAAATTTCCCTGTAAGTTACAGGACCTGCTTATAGGGCTGGATGTAGGGTAACATCATACCTAGAATGAAGCAATTGCAGGTAAATGGCTTTGCTCAAGGGCCCAATGGAGTAGAATCACTCCCGGGATTCACAGGATTCGAACCAGCAACCATCTGACTACAGGCACAGCTCGCTCACCTCATAGAGACCACTCCGCCTGGCAATTTGACCAAAATCAGGTTAAAATCACCCTAAGTGTGTACAGTGATAACTTAAACTGTAATAGATATGATTTTAAAAATGCCCTGCAATGGATCAACACAGACTTGTATATCCTATGAAATTATTTAATTGCTTCATATTTAATCATTAGACATTAATAACCTCAATCCTGGAGCCCTAAGGAATGAGACATGGTGTATTTAACCTGTGCGTCTGTCCCTTAATGCCCCCAGAAACACTTTCTACAGGGACTCACCCCAAGTCCGGATACCTCACTAAAGACTCTGTGTTTCTTGATTTATGCTTTTCTTTCAAGGTTTCTTTTTAAATCACCATCTTTAGCTGCTCTGGGGGTCAGAGGCTGTTTCGCCGGCTGTGTTCAGCATAGCAAACAAAAACACTGATAATTTCGGCCTTGTGGGTTTGCTAATTTAATTGGAGAAATAATGTGATTGATGGCGCTCAGCTGAATAGTCAATTACTCTAATTACCCCCGTAAGTGCCTCCTTTTGTGCCCTCTGATCATCGATAAATGTGTGGTTTGTCATCACCTTTCCATGACTAATTGGGATTAAGAGAGATCATTATGGCTTTTAATGTGCAGGGAGGAGAGGGCTGAGGTTAAAGGAATGTCATTGTCACCGCTGACGGACGGCCACATCTCCGCCGGAACATTCTTAACGAGGGTCACGCTGCCATGGTAACCGGTGCCCTGTGTCATCCCACCCCCCTTCATGTCAACAGGCCTTACCAGTGCGGCCACTGCTCCCAGTCCTTCTCCCAGCCGTCCGAGCTGCGGAACCACGTGGTGACCCACTCCAGTGACCGGCCCTTTAAATGCGGATATTGTGGCCGGGCATTTGCCGGGGCAACCACCCTTAATAACCACATCCGCACTCACACTGGGGAGAAGCCATTCAAGTAAGTAACAGTGAGTACCACCGTCTCCTCTGATGCCTCACAGATCACTGTGATGTGGCTGGGACACCATCCATAGCGACCAAACCCACCCAATGGGTGTTCTCCACCTGCATAATTAACTGCTGTTATTTATAACTTTACCTACACAGTTTAACACAGTTAGGCCAGGTAGTCTGTTAAAAACTTCACTCAGTGTTACCACAGCAGGAAGAACCTTGCTCAAGGCTAGCACAGGTGTTTTAATTTAGCAGGAACTCTGAAAGATCAAGGATAGGACAGGTGTTCTTATGTACCAGGAAACCTGTAAAATCAAGGAAACCACAGCAGGAAGAGCCTTGCCCAAGGCTACGACAGCAGGAATAATCTCACTCAGGGCTAGCACAGGTGATTTAATTTAGCTGGAACTCAGAAAGATCAAGGCTACCACAGCAGGAAAAATCTAGTTCAAGGCTAACATAGGTGTTCCTACATCCATCATAGTTTCTGCCATTAAACTGTAATTAAATCCTTGAATATTTGGACATTTTCCACATTGCATCCCACAGTGCTGAAACCCCCTGTCAGAATATCCATCTTCTGAAAATGCTTGTCCTGTTCAGGGTCACAGGGGATTTACACAAGGCAGGGAACACATCACAGGGCACACTCACTCACCATTCACTCACTCACCATTCACTCACTCACCATTCACACTTATGGGCAATTTGGCAACTCCAATTAACCTCAGCATGTTTTTGGACTGTGGAGGGAGACCAGAGAACCTGGAGGAAACCCCATGACGACACAGGGAGAGCATGCAAACTCCACACACATAGAGCCATGGCGGGGACTTGAATGCTGGTCCCAGAGGTGTGAGGCAACAGTGCTGACCACTGCATTGCACTGCACTGCCCCCCCCTTTTCCAAGTGCACTGGATGAGTAGTGTAGAAGATGGCTTAGAACCTTTATTCCATGTTTTTGTTTTTATATCTTATTTGTTTTTGTACTTTTCTGTACTAATTAGGTGCCATTTTACAAATACCAGAGGAAAAGCGTTGTTTAAGCCTTTTATGGATAAGTATGTTTCTTCATTGTCTCCCTTGTGTGAACATCACCAAGCCATCTTCAGTGTCTGCTTGTCCTATTAAGGGTGCTGCGTCTCGCAGCCTGTCCTGGGACCCACTGGGCGGGAACTTTCAGGAAGGAAGTAATATGCATCTCAAACACTAGGGGCAGCAGAGAGTGGGGGCTTCTTAATCTTTATAATTATTCTGTGACACTTTACATTAACTGCACCTTTATAATGCATTCATTATGCATTCATAGAACATTTATAAGTGGTATGCAAATATACCTTAACATCCTAACATACTTTACCAACTTTAATATAAATTATTAACAAACAAAATTACAATGATCCTTATAAATTCTTTGATTGTATTTTTAAAGATGAACTGAATAGATCTTTACTTCTAGCTAAAAGGTGACTGCTCATCAAACCTGGGTGTTTCCTTCACATTAGAATGTTTAAGAATCTTGAAAATGGCTTTACTCTGCCTTGTGCCTGTAACTTCCAGGATAGGCTCCGGTCCCCGGCAACCCTGAAAAGGACAAGCAGGGATAGAAAATAGTATTCATATTAAGTTATACCGGCTTGTGGGTGTGGTCAAAGAGTCCTTTCGAGAGAACAGAGCTCCCCCGAGTGTCGGGATGCAAAGTGCAGGTCAACAGTTGTCTGACTGCCCTCAACTGAATGACTGTTTGGTTTGTATTACATCAGATGTAAGTTTATCAGTAACTGAAATACGGCAGATCCCACCAGCCGTGGACCTCAGCCAATAGGGCTGGTCACGCCAACGCTGATCCTTTCTCTGCATCGGTCTCGCTTTAGTAGGAGCCGTAATCCATCTCGACATATTTCACAGCATCTGACCAATGCTCTATGTGATACAGTATAAATAGATTCTTGTAATTAATTGAATAAGTTAGGGGGTCAAAGTGGATAATAGATTTCTTTTAATTTAATGGTCGTTACTTATGCCTGACCCTGTTGACTCCAATTTTTTTCAACACCAAACGTCTGTCATGTTTTCAATAAGGCCACCATGCAGGTCTAATTAAGGCTATCGGATTGCTTACTGTAACACTCGCTGAAGAGGATGTGCAGCGTGGCTCCCTTTGATAATCCGTCATCATAAAAGCCCTCAGCTCAAACGCAGGCAGGAGAACAACAGACGGCCACGTTACGAGGAAACATGAAAAAAACAACAGTGATTTGAAGCATAAGTGATTGCGCGGCCTTAGACACATTTCGCATATCAGCTTTGTGTCGGGGGAGAGGCGGAACCCCGGCCCTGAACTGCTTGTTATAGTTACCATGGTTAATCATAGCTGATGCTTATCATTCCATCATAAGCTGCACACATAATTCATATGAAATTTATTTTGACTCCAGGGTGACCGGCCCCCTCTTTTTTAAGAAAAAGAAAACACATTGTCATGTTTTTATTATGTCAGACACGAACGATGTCCGTTCACTCTGAGGCTGTTCCCTTTTCGGGAGACTTGACAAAGGGCATCTTTGCCAGTGTCTGTACTTTGGCATTAGTGCCACTGTTGGATCCAGGGCCTCTCCAAGCACATGTGGTGCCATAAGAAGGTTTAACCCAAGGCAACCCCCTCCTAGCGAACATCACTACCCAATTTCACTTTGTGGGGGGAGGGGTTTGCCACATCAATGTCCACTCTGAAGATGGTGTGCCAGGCAGCCGTCTCTGCCGCCTGTACGATTGACACACCTTTCAAGTGCAGGAAGGAGCCTCATTTGAGGGGGGGGTCCAGCAACAAATCAGCTTTCTAATAAGCAATCAGTGCTGCACAAATGTGTCATCAGCATTTCAAATGTTCCTGGGGGGTGGGGGGCTCACAAAGACATTAATGAATACACAGCAGAAATCTTTAGCCAGTCAATATGGCTGAGTTATTGTCATTGAGCTGAATCTATGGCTGATAGATTAAAGCTGGCGTTTCACGTTTGTCACGACTCCGCTGTGAAACATTACTTAGATCATTTTGGATGAGGTCTGCAACTTTGGCTGTCTGGGCCAGTCCACAGACTTGCCGTACGAGACCTTGCTGTTCCTCATCCATTTACGACACTAAATAGCACTATGAGAGACTTTTATACCAGCCTACATTAGTGGATAGTTCAGGTGCAGAAAGTAAAAGTCCAGACCAAGATTTTGTTTCAACCAACCAGTTGAGTATAAAGAGTCGCGATCACAGAGTCCTCAGCTGGATGCTTGAAATAAAATCTTGGTCTGGACTTGTACTCCCTGGACATTAACAATCAATCTCTGCATATACATACAGTGTATTTTGCAATGGACAGAAATTGAAAGGTCAGAGGATCAGCTGGATATCATCCAAGCAGCCAGAGAGTCACACACACTGCTTGTAGACCCTGTTTATCTCCCATGCTTCTCCATGGACTGTTATCTTAGGTAATCAGCCAGATAAAAGCTACACCTGAAAACACAGTGGTGCAACTTACCCAGAACAAATCGCTCGATTTTTATCTGCTGATCCGTTTTAAGTCTGTTTTAATGGCCTGTGCTAGAGTTGGGACAGTTAGCAGGAAGGCGCACAGAGGAAACTGATTTTAAAAAAAAAAATTTAATCACATACCCGTATCTCTGGATGGCAGAGCCTGGGGAGAACAGGCAGGGCCAGCAGATTGTCACCGAACACCCATCACAGCCCAGCAACCCTCAAAACGCACCAGGAGATGCTCCCTTTGTCGGTCGGCCTGTGGGACCCCCGCTCTCAGTCCGCTGTCGGTTAGAAAGTACGATGATATGCA
>JABFEA020000043.1:7224478-7239723 GCA_019775915.2 Cyphomyrus plagiostoma
CCCCCCCCCCCCCCCCCCCCCCCCCCCCCCCCCCCCCCCCCCCCCCCCCCCCCCCCCCCCCAAAAAGGGCCCCCTCCTTTTCGTCTCAATGGGATATTCGGACACCCGACCCCTGCCCCCCCCCCATCCCCAAAGGGAAAAAGAGGCCAATAAAAGGCCATTCTCAATATAAAATGTAAAAAGTGAAAATAATATTTATCGTCCATTGCTCTCATACCATGTTTTGTGCACTTTCAAACAATCCAAACTAATTTAATAAAACATCAGTTTCAGTCTAGTGCTTTGAAATGTAACGAAGGAATCTATTTAAGTACAAATGAAAATAATTTCTTGTAAAGTATATTATGAGTCCATAAATCTGTATGAACAAACATTACTGATGTAGTAAAATGGGACAGGATGGAACATTCTAGATGTTTGGTCTGGAAAAGGAAGACGGTCAGTTACAGCATAAAATAACTATATATTCAGGGCAGCCTTACATGATTTAGTACCGTTTTATGTTGTTATTGTGACTGTTTTTCTTTTCTTTTTTTTTTACACAGAATTGTAAGTTATATTGCAATTTCATGCAATCTAGAATGTACATACGATGAATGTGGCAGCTCACACAGGTCAATCAGAACCCACTGGGATGTTTCGCTCAGTCAAACGCTGCATTGGGAACATGCACCCAGAGTCTGTACGGCGTGTATGGTTTGGGGCCATACCTCTCCTTCAAAGACTGTCTGCTCAGATGTCCTACTCATTTCTTGCGGACTGATGTAAGCTGACACATGCAAAGATGTGTTTACTCGGAAGAACTGAACGTGTTAAGTGTCTGATTTCTTCACCTTTGCTGTACGAGGAAAATAACTCCGGTTCTGACTTGTGTGTTAAATCCAAAGCCCCAAAGAATTTTGACTCATTTGCATGATTTCAACATGTTGCTTTTTTAAAACAAAAAATAAATAAATAAACTGGGCCAAAAGCTGTACCATTATTCCATGGGAAATAAAACAAAGGTCTGTTTCCAATAGTAAATTCATTTTTAAGAACATTATTTGTTTATGTGAAAATGTTCCCTGTGTTTCTGACTAGGTAATCAAAGCAAGGCTCTGCCATAATCTGGTCTTTGGGAGCGTCTGACATCACTGCCGTCATGTACTTACATGGCAGAAACGTGGAGGATGGTGACAGCACAATAAAAATCAGCAAAATTTGGCTTTTTATTGCATGTGAAAGAATTTGGCCAGAAGAATTGTAGGTCCTCTGCCCATGAAATTTTATTAAATCCACAAGCCTTAAAGCTGGGACAAGCTGGAACAAGCACTATGATTTTGGAGTGTAAAAACACACCCTTAAAAGGAATATGAAACTTTAATAGTAATGAAAAAATTACCTCTGAACATCAGTGGTTAAAATGCCAACAGTCACACATAAAGATTATTAGGGTCTTGGTTAAAATGGCATTATGAGTACTACCTTTCGTGTTTCAGGACTTTTTGTTATGCTAACGGTCCTGGATTAGCATAACGGCATGAGGTGGCAGAAGTATGGGGTGATACCACACCTGTAGGGACAAAAAACATCCAGGAACACGATAAAAAAAAACATCTTGTTCAAGAGTCTCTGTGTACAAATTGGAGATGAACACTGAACATCTTGGAGCATTATGTTTACAAATAATGTCTGTGTGTATAATTTATATTGCCCAGAGTGAATTCTTAAATATAAATTAAAATTAGATGCATTTCCAAAATGCATGTAACATGCTACTGTACTGACATAAGAAAAATACAAAAAATGTAAACAATATTTCTCCAAACAATTCACTAAATATGAGGTCATGATAAAGTACTACGGTACTTACTTTTGAAAATGTATGGCTATTAAACAATGTCTTTTGAACATACTGAACACTGAAGTGGTACAGACGTCATATGTGCAAACAGGACAAGAAGGGGTTAAAATCCCATACAGAGGACTGTCACCAGTGCGTGTTACTTTCAGAAATTATGTTGCATCCAAAGATTCCTATTAGAGCACCATTGCATTATGGGTATTCTCTGCCTCCGTTTGCATGTTTTAAATAATTCACCTTAAGGGGTGACCCATGGGGTGGTGGTGCATTGACTTCAGAGCCCCCACCGCATCCATGTTTTCGGATCTCAGGTTCTGGGTATGAACTGAAGATCACACAGCGCGCTGCCCATCCTGCACACTCTGCAGAGCAGTGACACACTAAGGCCCGCCCTCTCATTTCACCATGGTTTTATCTGCGGTCTCCTAAGCACGGCGTTCATGTCCTTTTTTATCAAGGCCGGCTTGACGGGATTGTGGGACAGCCATCTCCTGAAGCCATGGAAAATCGCAGTAACATGCTTATATTCCACATCTCCCTGGTGCCCATCAGATAAATCAAAATAAAATGTAAATACTTCTATGGCCCTATAATACCGTAATATTGTTTCGCTTGGCTTTTACACGAGGAATTTGTTTCTCATGTGTTTGGTCTAGCGCACTAAACATGGATTGCACAAAGTAATGCATGAATGCTTTTGTCCGTCGTACATACAACAGAATTAAAACATTACATGTGTAGCTGTAGAAGACACACACACAAGGTTACTTACTCTCACGGTGGTCACCTGTATGCAACAGCCTGGCTAAAATCACGTTTCTGTTTTGCAATATATATTCCATCCATCCAGTGTTTGAAGTCAGCAATAACACTCATTACAAAGGAAAAACAAAGGTCATACAAAGGAAAAAAAAAAACTTTTAATTGTAATTCTTTTTTAAGAATGATAATTGTGATTGGATGATGAATTCTGACCTATTTAATAAAAATTTGGGATTTTAGTGGCTAAATATTTTCACGTGAATATTCCCTGAAAGCTGCAAAACTTACCTTATAACCACATATGTTAGAATTCGTTAGAATTTTTTCACAAGGCCAGATAGTTTGTGGCTTGGTGTTTGATGCGAGTCACTGTAATGTCACTGTTCTTCACAGCTCCCAAGGGTCGTGTCCCATCATCGGTATTTATTTTGCTTTCCGTCACTCAGAGGTAAGTCCACTTCAGGCTGACAATTCACATTCCACCCCAGGGTTGCTGTTCAGAACACTAATATCATCACCTTGAACTTCAAGAGTAAAATATTTACCACCTTTTGTCAGGAGCTCAACGACCGACTGGGATTTTGGGATAATAAAAACAGAGTT
The DNA here is from genome assembly GCA_019775915.2 of Cyphomyrus plagiostoma. Lineage (NCBI taxonomy): Eukaryota > Metazoa > Chordata > Actinopteri > Osteoglossiformes > Mormyridae > Cyphomyrus > Cyphomyrus plagiostoma. Next base: position 7,227,687 of record JABFEA020000043.1, read on the forward strand.
GCCGTTCTTCTGAGTGATTTAAGCAAATTATTCCCAGGAGGCCTTTTACAAATTTCTAAAACAAATACAGTTAAAATTTTGGACATCAATCACCATGCTTTTCCATGGGAAGCTGGACGTGCGATATGCAGTTTTGCCTGGAGACATGAGGAATGATCACATGAAAACGATTCTTCTGCAAACACACATGCGAAAGTGGCCCCGCAGCCTAAAGGTTTTCTCCTGCTTTGTTTTTCCTGGAATTTTCTGCCGAGGAAAATATTGAGCAAATGGGGGTCAGACTTTCAAAAGCAATTAGCATCCAAACAGGGGTTTTTCCTAACTCCTTCAGATGGGCCTAATTGGAAACATACCGGCTGGGAGAGACTCTGACAAGCGCAGATTCTGCTGGAGCCTTGAAAGACCGCAGCCTCGCTTTATTAACTGGAGAAATGTACCTTTTCGCAAACAATAATCTCTCTCCCGCAGTGTGTTTTTCATTGGGGTTCAGAGGCACTAAGACGATGACATTGGGCGGCCAGACACGCAGAACTCTAAAGATTGCTGGGGTCTGTCACAGAGCAAATGAGCTTCACAACCAATTACGGCTAGCCCCCACGGCACATCTCTGAGAAGTAGGACAGCACAGTACAGATAAACCCATACAGACGAATGCATCGTCCAATCTGCCATATGACGCAAAACACAGTAACTGCATACTTTACCAGATTTGAGTTATCGGGTCTCTTTTTGAGCAATGTCAAATTTCAGAGTGGGCAACTTTTCACGATCATCCAGATACAACAGTTGCCCTGTCTCACCTGGTTGGCAGTTGGTTGAAGGCCTTTTTCTGAGCATAATTAATTTGTTGTACCACTGTGGGGCTGGAGTAGTCTATAGAATGAACATAGAGGCCTGGTTAACCCTTAGGAAGGCAAAGTTATGCTTAAGTGGAGTGTATCAGACTCAAAGAGGTCAATCCATCCAAGAGTGTAATGAGCGTGTCAGACTAAAGCAGGTCAGCGTGTGAGTGTGAGCAGAGCAGAGGTGGGTATGTAAGCGAAGATGGACACGGCTGTTCGAGGCGGTTATCACGCCTCAGACAGGCATAAATCACACGGCCCAGTAGGAGTGACTTCACAGACACGCTGATAACGCACCTCGTATCGGCTGTGCAAGCTGTCGCTGACGGGCCGTCCTTCTAAGTACTAAGGGTGCCCACGCCGCCCACTCCACTTCAGTGGATAAACGTCGCTGGCTATCTCAAACTGCTCAGCTGCTCGCCTGTTAATGATGGGATGGCAGGATGTCAGCACTGTTACCAGGCGACACAAACCCAGCCGTTCATGGAACATTGGGACTCAAGGCTTTCCTCACAGTGAATGACAGTCAGACATGCTGGTGTCTCTTCCCGGGGACTTGCTTTCCTGATCCTCATCCCTGCCCACTATGGGGGTCTAGAGTCCTCATCCAAACGGCTTGATTTAATTCGCTGTTCATGGGGGGGGGGGGAGGGTGCGACATACAGGAATGAAGGGGGCTGACCTCTGGACAGGACTCATTTCCCTACTGTACTTGAATGTCCTAATGGACTCAGTCCAAACCCTGAGTCAGCAGGCTGACAAGCGCACTGTGGGGGACTCAAACGGAAGTGCACTTGGAAATCCTGTCGTCTAGAAAAGGAGACACGTGGACTAAAAAGACTACAGAATAAATGTCATTAGAAGAGATTTATGAACAGAGTTCAGTCACCAGGAAAAATTACATCAAAAATTTGTCACAAAATAATTTATTAGGTACAAAAATTAATACAAACTAAAAGGACAGACGCTTTTAATACAGAAACAAACAGAAAACTTTTCACAGAGTAAGGGCGCCATCTGGTGGTTGTAGGTACACACGTAACATGAGCAAGTCTGTGGCCCTCAAAGCAGGTAAGGACACTGGCAGGTCACAAGTGTCAATGACTCAGAAAGTGAAACGTGTCCTCTGTCAGTGTCCCCCCCGCAGGCTCATGGCCTCCTGGATCTGCCGGCTGAGTTCGCTGATGATGCGGTCCTCGTGCGTGTACACGCCTGTGCGTAGGAGTGTGTCCCTCTCCTCCAGGAGCCGGCTCAGGTGCTCGTCCACGCTGTCGCTGGCCGCCACCTCCTGCTGCAGCTCCACGTGTCTGGGGCTCCGCCTGCCCTCCTGCTGCTTTAACCTGAACGGGAAAAGGAGGGTCACCAAGCGTGGGCCTGCTCTCGAACCCGTGCCGATCATGCTTACAGGAAAATCGCCCCTCCCCCAGCAAACACCACGCCCGTCCCCCCAAAGCCCACACCTGTTCAGCTCGTTCTTGACGTCCTCCAGCTGCTGCTTGTCTGTCTTCACGGCCTCCTTCTCCTCGGCCGCCAGGTAACGGAGCCTCATCTGCTCCAGCTCCTGCTCCTGTCTCCTCAGCCGGATCATCGCCGTCTCCTGCTCCCTCTGACAGGGAGGAGCCGCCACAGGAATGAGCTGCGCGGCTTCGGCCTGAAACCTCACTTCCCTGGTTCCCATTAACTGCCTGCTTGTGAGCCAGTATTACACTGTGAAGTCTGGCGCAGGGAGCACTTCGCGTCAGGAATCAGAGACGCCACAGGACCATCATCACATGGCCACACGCCCCAAAGCTGCTCTCTCTCTACCAAAGATGTTTGCTGCTTCCTACCGTCTACCTACAGGAAGGGTGACGCCCTCCAGGCATCAGGCATAATGTTCCGGACGCTTATAAACTGTCCGGTTTACCAGGAGATACCATTCAGGACACACCATGGTATGACAGTGACTATAGGCGGAACCAGACAGGAGGGGGAAGACAAAGCCGGCTGCAGCCGCCCGAGCCCAGCATCCCACTCTTTGCTGTCACATGGGCTGGCAGCGCAACCTGGCTGGGTCCAAGACCCCAGGCAGAGCCATGCAGTGCCGCACTCTCATCGCATTGTTCTCAGACCACATGATGCATGCTTCTTATTTAACCACCTCTGGAGCACCTGGGAAATGGACTTCTGAGAGTCCAGTGCTCCATCCCCTGAGAGAGCTCTCCTCACTGCTAACAACCCACTGGAGTCCCAGCTACAGCTATATGGACATGCTGCACACCAAGAAGCCAGCGCCATTCTGTCCCATATCCACACTTCTGCAAATTCTACCACTCATCTGTGCTTCTGTTCACCGTCTACAAGGAGAAACAAACACACACTGCCCACTGTAAGGAAAGAACAGTGCTGGACTCTAGAACCCCAGTCCAAACAGGTCTACCGGGGTTCCACTGATCAGTCCGTCTCCTCTGCCGAAGTGGATCTGCACTCGTGCAATTCCTACCTGCCCAACTGTCCCACCCAGGAGCCTCGAATGAACGTTGTGGTTTGTCTGAGCCTGAGGGATCACACCTCTGCTTTCTCACTGGATGACAGAGAAATCCAGGTTCACCCTTCGAAAGGCTGCCAAGGGGCAGCAGTAGTGCGATTACAGGAGCCGTGACAAACATTGCATGCAGGAAAGACTGCAGGCATCTCCGGATTACAAAGTCACCAGTTGCTCTTCTGGACTGCCCCCCCATCTCTCCCAGATGAGCTTAGCAACTTTTATGGGTGGTTCGAGACTCATTGCTGCGAGCCGATGACAGTGGCGTTTACATAGGTTGGGGCTGCTCTGCGGGTGACGGAGGCTGACTCGAGGAAATCTTTAAAAATTCACAAAGCCGGCAGACCTGAGAGAGGTCCCGTGTCCCAACACCTTCGACATTCGTCATTACTCACATTGCTAAGTCCCTAAGACTTTTAAAGACTTTTTTTTTTTTTTTTCCCCACACCTGTGTCCTGTGTGCTCATTAAGTGCAGTACCTGTTCTCTTATTGGGGTTGCCTTGGCAATAAGTACAGGGAAAGCAAAAGGCAGTGAGCGGCTGTAGTGAGGCAGGGGAGGACCCTGTGATTGGACGTCTGCACCCGCCTGTCAGCCATGGCGCTCCACTGCAAACAACCAGCACCGGGGCCCCAGTCGCCTAACCATGCGCAAGTCAGACACAGGGAGCCAGGAGATAAGGCGGGGGTCAGGAATGTAGCTGAGGTCGAGAGAGGACACAAACACAGACTGGGTTCCTCCCGTCCATCCAAAGTCCAGGATGGTCAACATTGATTTTATCCTTGAATCAAGAACATTCACGGGACGAGCAACTGAAATCAGATACTGGCAGACACAGCCATCGATTAAGCAGGTGAAATTCATCACAAGAACAGAGGTGTTGAGGGGCATCTGCCAAACTCAGCATCAGCTAGACAGACGACTCCCCCGAGCTCACGCCGAGACAGCAAAGACGACTCCTAAATGGTTAAAACTTCATACGATACAAACATGATTTATACCCTCATTTCCAATGAAGTTATGAACCCTACAGAACATAAATCACTGCTCCCCCCACTGTGTATCTGGCACTTACACTTTAAAAACAGAGGGCTCCACCTTCCAGCTGGCTCTCGTCTATAACAGTTATGAAGACAGCACGATAAGCCACATGTCTTTCTGGCTTTCATGTTTAAAAAGGCTGGGACCACAGGGAAGCAGAGGTTTTTGTATGTCTGCCTTGTTTAATTAACTTTAATTAACGAAGTGACCTAGCTCTTGGGTTCCTTGACCAGACAAACGAGCCGATGCAACGTCACAGCTATGGAAGGGGATTCAGATACACGCTGAGAAGTGCTTCTCTGATGTTCTAAGAATGTGAAATTAAGGAGACAGTGGCAGACAATTCCAGATCCTACAGAAAGACGACCTTGAAGCAACTGGTTTTTAAGAAAAACTCATTTTAAGAAAGAAAAGAAAGAAAAAGTCACTGGTTTCAACCTCCAACGGTCTCATGTAGCTAACAGCTGCCAAACCATACGTCATACCTGTTTAAAGCGGGCAAGCTCTTTTAAGGCGCGTCCCCACTGCTGCTTGTAGTGCAGCTTGGACTTCGTGGTGGATTCCAGCTTCCTTTCAAGTTCCGCCTTAAACAGAGCACACGACATTAGCTCATTACAAACATCCACTGAAAGATTATATATACACACTCAAGTGTCTGGATCAAAGATGCCTCATCCATTACGAGAAATATATGGTTTCAATCACCTTTGGCATGTTAGGCAAATATTATGGCAGGAGGACATTTTCTTGTCCTAAAATATGAGCTTCTTACTAAGCTGGACATGGGACCAAGACTTCATGGGAGAGTGTATTTATAGTCAGGAGGAGGGTTTCTAGCAGGAAGACTGGCCCAGATGGTGTCAGTCCACTCCAAGTCAATCATTTCCCTATTTTAAGAACCCAGACACCTTGTGTCAAGAGCAGTTTGGTTTCTGCACAACAGCTAGAGACCTCTTTTCACTGGATCCTGTCAAACACACACTTCCTCTCCCCGGCAAGCCTTGCTACAGCATTTAATTCTGTAAATGTGGAGATATTAACAATCAGGATTAAAAACACTCACAGCTGAGGACTGGGAGAGACTTGAGAGATAGAGCTACTCTGACAGCCAGTAAAAAAAAAAAAAAAAAAAAAAAAAAAAACACACAAGGGGAAAACCCATTTGGGACATATAGCCAACGCACAGAGGACAAGCCACCCAGAGTGACCCCCCCCCCAGCCAAGGTAAAGGAAGCAGGGGATGGAGGGAGACCTCTCTGGCCCGCATCTAACTGAATGTTCCCTGTACTGTATCCAGCATTTTGAGTGTTTACGCTCCATGTCATCTACTATCTGAAATAAAGACAGCATCACCGAGTTGGGCGATGTCATCACAAGGTAATCAAGATAAACTTAATTGATCCCAGAGGAAAATTCTTGAATCAAAAGTACTAAATCCATGGTTCTGCTTACACGGTGTTGGTTATGAGAGACCAGTAGAACCTGCAGCAGATCCTGCAGCCAAACTGACACACCCATTTGGTTTTGGCCGAATCACCTTGTTCCAGTTAGTGGTCACTACTTAGGGTTGCCAGGTTACACGGGCTAATCAGGGTAAGCATTCGGCCGGCGTGGTTCTCTGCAAGGAAGGGCTGACCTTCTCCAGGCCGAGCAGGTTCATCTCGGACTGCAGCCGGATCTCGGGCCTCGTGTTCTGCTGTTCCCGATAGAGTTGGAACTCCTTGTCAAGCTGCTTGTATTTGTTCTCTGCCTCCTGGACCTACAGAAGGCGAGACACTGACACTGAAGAGACCAGCGCTGCCAAGCCACCGGCGTAGAGACAGGATGCCGATCGACAAGCCATCGAGGGTCAGGGCCAGCCTCCAGTATCACTTCCAGTTAGGACAGCATGATATCACATCTCAATATAATCGGGGTTGTGTGCCGCAGTGCAATAATCACCAGGGTTTTACATGATGGCCATAAACATTTCTCCGGATGTTGCCTTTTTGGTACTCTATGACATTTACATACGCCCACAATTTGGTAAGACAATAAGTAGTAGTATGCCTAAAATATTAGAGGGGCATACCGAAACACCCAAAAGTTAGTAACCTGCAAAAATCCAGCGTATGCTTCTGTTTATTACAGGGCTGGGATCATGTAAAAGCACTATGAGACAATAATGTGGTGAAAATGCGCTATACAAATAAAACTGAATTAATTGAATTGGATTAGCAGAGCATGTCACAAACGAAGTGATAAGCATTAATAACATATTAGGCGCATAACTAATCTACCAAATCGTCAGTGTAAATTAATGTCCTTATAGTACCGAAAATCCGGCGTCTGGACAGATGTTTAACCTTGAATTTTAAGTCCTGGTAATTATTACACGTGCCATACTAATCATAGTATAATAATATCATCGTGCTGCTCTAGGACAAGGTTATCAGACATCTACAGGAAGACAAAAACCAGAGAGGACACAGAGGAGCAGAGGAGAGCCAGCCTGGATAGCGCACGTGAACCAACATGAAGGACTAGGACTCCATCTGGGGGGTTGCGGTCCAGGTACTTCCTAAGGAACTAGACCTGTGAGCCAAACTCAGGAAGAAGGAAAGCTGTGGCTGTAGGACAACAGAACCATCCCTTTAGCGGGCACCACCATGACCCCCCAGGCTCGTGGGCATGGTCACTGGCTGCCTGTGTTAGTGTGTGGAATCTGGAACGTTCTCCCCATGCTTATATGGGTTCCCCCCAGACCCTCGCAGTGAGGGGTACCACCCACCTATCCATGCATCTTCCATAACTGCTTATTCATCGCACGCAAGCTTTTGGGGTGGCTGATTTACCACTGTCATTGGCCTTGTGAGAATGGCGATTGGCTGTCTCACACACTGTGAGAGTGTTGGACTAGAACCCCGTCCAGGATGCGCCCTGCCTCCTACCCTGTACTGTCTGGGATGGGCTCCAGCCCCTGCACTGAAGGGACTAAAGAGACGAGTATATATGAGTTCATCTGAACTGTAAATAAAGGACATGCGCATCATATCAGGACCAAGAATACACATACAAAATAAGGCAAGGTGCCAGCTAGCGGCAAGTCAGAATGAGAATGGAGACTCATTCCACAGCGAAGGGGCGGGACGCGGTGGGGGGGGGGGACCTGTCCAGCCCCTGCCTGACAGAGAGCAGATGTAAGTTAAGGGGGCCGTGGAGAGGTGGGGGGATCCAGGGCGTGTTTACAAGTTCCCAACACGGGCAGACGAGATGCAGAGCGCCATTCCCAGCCCGGCTGTGCCCATCCTGACGACAGCCTCTTGACACGTCAGAAAGCCACTTTGTTTGATTTGTTAAAGCTGCCCGGGCGTTTCTGGGAAAGCGAGGAGCCCGTGTGCGCAGGGGCCACAGGGCAGACTGCAGCTTTTTTCATACTATTGACAAACGGCTCTCCCTCTGTTTTCCTCGTATCTATTGAATACAGGGTCCTCTCACAAACGGGCGATTCGAGCGCCGGGCATTCCTCTGTCGCCCTACAGCGTCACGCTGACCGCGGCGTTCGCTGCCCACCTGAGCCTGCAGCCGCGAGCGCTCCTCCTCCAGCAGCTTGACCTTCGACCTCTCCAGCTCCACCTGGTGGCGGCAGTCCTCGCGCAGCCTGCGGCTGCCGTCCTGCAGCTCGCGCATGCTGAACTCGTGCTCCGCCCGCATTTCCCGCTGCAGCCGCTGCGTCTGCGGGGAAGAATGTGCCACTCAGTCATGCTGTGCACGTCACGACTGGCTTATACCACAGGCTGCATGTGTGGCCCAGAGACCAAATATTATATATATAAATATTTTTCCCCATGAATGATTTACAGACAGAGGATGGGGGGCTCAGCTGATCAAACATGGCTACTTCTTTCACTGCCCCGAAGTTAAGCTATTTAAGCAAACCTGTCAGCCTCATCAGTGACGCACGATCACACAGAACTCATCTTTGTCCTTCAGTGGTCATCACACTGGCAGGACCTGCACCTTTTAACCACAGCCCCGCCCCCTTCCCAGAGCCACGCCCCCAGGCAGCCCCAGGGTCACGCACCTCCATCTCAGCATGCGCCAGCTGCTTCTCCCTCTTCTCCAGGTCAGCCAGGGTCTTCTGAAGCTGCTCCTCAAGAAGATTGTATTCCATCTCCTGTCAAACAGCCCCACACGTAACCACACACACGTTCCATGTAAACTACCCAACACTTACCAAATCGCGTGTGTTTTCCGCAGCCCGAGACTGAGAAGGTAATTATCCAGTCATAACATTGCTGGTTGAAGAGCTTTACTCAAGCAGGCTGCCATGGTGATCGTTAAGCCATGTGACTGAGGTACCTTCTTCTTGACCAGCGCCTCCCTCTCCCTGTCTCGCCTCCTCCACTCTTCCGCCAATGCCCGCATGTGCTTCAGCTCCTTCTGCTTCAGCTGGAGGCAACAGCAGCGCAGAGAAATATGTGACGATTCAGTATAGTGAAGGAGACACACGCAGCAAAGAGCAGACGCGCGTCGTGGGCTCACTCCACAAAAGGGCATTAGAGTGCCCGCTGCAGTGTCTGCAGCATTGATGGAGAGGAAAAGGCAGGATGGGGTGGAAGTGTCCATCTCCAAGGAGTGGGTCATGGGGTCACAGACACGGCAGGCAGCTTCAACACTGGCTCCAGTTAACTAGATCCAGAAATCAAAACAACGGCTCCAACTGCCTTCAATAGGCAGACGAAATATATCAGCAAGTCAAAAACGAGACCCAAAAGGACCCTAAGGCCAGGATGGGTTCGCGACCTCAAATAGGCCCTTGGGCTGGGTTCAGGTCGCGATCCAACAGGGCCTTCGACTGGGACGGGCTTGCAACCCATGAGGAGATATGCACTTCAGAATAGTAATGTTTAGGGAATAAACTGAACACCACACTGGACACAGCCTACTTAGTAATACTTCCCAGCCTGTGCGCACAAGTTGCTGTTTCCATGGCAACCCCCCTGATTACTAGAGAAACATAAAACGCTACATCCAACCTTATGACAATGACACAATGGGGCTGACCAGCAGAAGCAGCAGATTGGGGTGACTGCAAGCAGAACACGAGCCTGTGGAACACAACCCCCTGGCAGCTGCTAACTCCATTCACAGATGAGGTCACCTGGTTATCAAACAAGTCCTCTTGCATCTCCTTCCACGCCTCCAGCTCCATGGCTGCTTTGTACTCCAGGGTCTCCCGTGGCTCAATGGGGGCACCCGCAGAATCTGGGGGTGGCTTCGGGGGGGCCTCCTGCTTCTTCCCACGATTCCCACTCTGTCCGCCAAACACCCCAACAGAACAGAGGACACCGTCACTTGCTAAGAACTTTTGGCAAGAATTTCAGCAAGATGTGGAGAAATGCATCGTTTCTTCTGTGGAATATGTCAGAAATGTTACCGTTTACATCCATACAGGTATGGCTCCTGTCAGTTAAACACTGAGGATTCTGACATCCTACAAGATAAGGTTGAGCCCTTTCATTGCTCTAGAAGACGCTTCAGTGACAGAGACGATGACTTAGTGGGAGCTTTGGCAAAAAAAAAAAAAGATCAAATTGCTTGTGGTTCTCACAGAAACATGGGTAAGGAGACATTGGCAAGGAACCCTGAAGGAAAGACATCTTCACACAATCACTCGTGGGCCAATGTGCTTCTCTACTGTGGCTTCCATGTATCGTTTGAGATGAAAGGAAAAAGATGAACAACTTGACAGGAAACATCAATACGAGGCGCAGAGGGACAGTAAGGCTGAGCCGCTTGTGCTCAAAGCCCCTGATTGTGCCCTTTTGTGGGTAAAGACTGGTCTGCTGAATGTGTGGTTAAATGATTCATCCTTCACCCCGCTCTCGACAGGCTGAGGACTACGCGTGCGGCGCATGCCAAAGAAAGCCAGGCGGGCCGAGGCCCCTGTTGGCTCTGGCATGCACGGTGGTGCGTTTTCCGGCCCTGCCAGGTCACTGAGCTGCTCAGACGGCAAAGTAAATGCCAACACATACAGAACCATGAGGAAGGATCGCATTCCAATCCCGATGGGACAGAAACCTTCCAAAATGCCCCCGTTTCTCAGGGCACGAGCAGTCAATGAACATATGGACAAGCACAAAACCAAGGTAAACCGTGAACAACAGTCACCAGATGTATCCATGTAAACAATTAAAGGAATTTCTCGAACGTTCTCAGATAAAATTGACTTCTTGAGAAAGATTTGAGGCTCTGCGTAAAACACCAAAGCAGTTAAACAGCTGGAGGCTCATTATGGCCCAATACCCTTTGACAATACCTTCCATAACTTCCCTACCTACATGTATGGTCAACATACATGACTCATTGACTATCCTGCCATCTCCACTGCCACCTTCTCGGTACTCCAGAAGCCCCCGGAGCCTGCTGTACCTGTGAGGACTCTGACACAATGATATCTTGGACTTTGACCAAACCCAGGTCCTCCAAGGTGGTGACATAGTTCAGCTCAGCTACCTTATCACTGCGCCTGGAGGGAAGAAAAAAGCCGACACACATTTAGTAACACTGGCTGCCACGGTCCCCCGTGAAGGAGACCCTGCTCCTGAGCTCACGGTCAGTCTGCCCCCAGAACCACACGTTAGCTGATAAGCTGCCTCTAACCCCAGCAGCAGCCATCCGACGGCACGTCGGTACCCGTACCCTCTGGCTCTCACGACGGGGATCCTCTGAGAGAAGGTCTGTCTCCAGTGCTGCTGGCCAGACTGGCCCAAGAAGCGGGTTTTCTCCGCTGTGAGCAGGTGGGACAGCTGGACACTGGCTGTACCCAGGAGCACGTCCTGAGTTTTTGGGTCCCTGTGCCACACCTCCACCAGCAGGGGCACCCTGCCACAGGAGAGAGACGTGACCAGGTGCTGTGCAGTACTGGTATATACAGCCGTGGACTAAATTAAGAGACCACAACACAATTTTATATTTCACTCATTTCTCCATTTATGGGTGTGTGTCTGTGAATAATACAATTATTTTTTTGCAAACTGCAGCCTGGTTCTTTTCTCTCACATTAATGAAGGGCTTATTCCTTGCTTTATGGGACTTCAGTCCTAGCAGTGCACTTCACATCTACACTTAATGTTTCCCACTCTTTTTGAAGGTCACTTGATGTCATCCTACGATTCACGAGAAACTGTCAGATAAGTTAACGGTCATCTCTGGCATTCGGAAGTCGCTTCCGCCCTTTACCTGGCTGGTTTCCGGTCTTTCCCAGTGTCTCCTGATTCACCTTATTCTTGTGTGCTGCTGTCTTAGAAATTTTAAATCAGGAAGCTACCTGCTGCTCAGCATAGCCTTCTGCCATCAAAACCAGGATTTAAAAATGTAGATGTTTAAAAATATAGAGTGGTTTCAATTTTTTCCATGACTGTAAACAGATACTCAAAAGGAGCACAGCAAACATCTCACTCAAAACATCTAAAATCTTTAACTGGAAAATGCCATTTACTGAAATTATTACAGGCTGTAATGAAAAAAAACTCCATCTTTTCATTTTAACGTTCAGAGTGAAAAGCAATTATCCATCCATCCATTATCCAAACCGCCTATCCTACTGGGTCGCGGGGGGTCCGGAGCCTATCCCGGAAGCAACGGGC
>JABFEA020000043.1:7239823-7258577 GCA_019775915.2 Cyphomyrus plagiostoma
TGGGGGGCCAGCCCATCGCAGGGCACACTCACACACCAGTCACTCACACATGCACACCTACGGGCAATTTGGCAACTAAAAGCAATTATCCTGAAAGTAAAAAAAAAAAAATACATACAGTAACCCAGCTCTGGTGTAAACAAATGTTTCAGTTTTTGAAGAGCGCATGTCCCCACACTGCCAACACTGGGCTCACACCCCCCTCCAGATAGCAGAGCTGCAGTAAACGCGAGCTGGGAGCCTGGAGTGACACATACCTGAGAAAGGTCTCCTGAACCTGGTGAGGTAGGGCAGCAAAGTCAAAGGCACAGTAGGACTTGGGAAGGAACACCTCTATGTTCGCCTGGCCCCCCCGGGGGGGCCGGGTCAGGAGCGGGGCTGCACTTCCAACGACCCGGGAGGCATAGCCGGGGGGGGACGGGGCGGGGGGGGGCTTTGAATAAACATGAGGAGAACAGGATGCTGTCCACATGTGGGTCAGCTCATGTTCCGTACCACACTGTGATGAGGTAAAGCCATGGTATAAGACCCAGTGCTTTATCACCTCTCCCAGATGATGGGAGAGGAGTTGATTCATCTCAAGACAGTCCCACTGCTAGCCAGTGATAAGCATTCCCTTAGGTAAATCCTGGGGAGAGCCTGGACCTTATGCAGTAACACTGCCTTCCCTTACAATTTGGAATTTGGTGATCAGTGATCATCGTTGACACAAAGAAACGAAAATGTGTCCTCTGCATTTAACACATATGTGACATTGTGACATAGCAGGGGGCAGCTAATTCAGTGCCCAGGGAACAGTGTTTGGGGGTGGTACCTTGCTCAAGATACGTCAGTGCTGGTCGGGGATTCGAACCAATCTTTCAATTTGAAGTGCGCTACCCTTACCATTACTGCCCACATGTAACCCACACAGGAAGACCCTGTACCTTAGGACACAGTTGACAGGAAAGCCCACATTCAAGTCCCGAATGCTCCGCAGGTCAATGGAGAAGCAGTAGTGGTGGGCTGAGGATGGTATGCTGATTTTGGGTGCCGAGATGCTGGCTGAGGTGTTTAGAGCGTCTGGCTGGCCGGAGACTGAGCAAAAACACAGAATAAAACCCAGGCTCTGCACCTGACCATTGGCAGAGATCCAGATAATCCAGCCATCGAAAATGGGACGTGTATCATCATGGAAACCTGCCAGTACCTGGTTGTAACGTTGGTGCCGAGTCCTCCAACAGGCTTTCGGCCTCGCTCTCAGTCTGGGGGTGGGAAGGGCCCAGGGCGGGGGAGACGCGACCTAGCACAGGCGTTCTCCTTGGGGGAGAGCCTGGACTGAGGATCTGCTGTTCAGTAGGAGGGTTAGGGGGCCCGGGTGACTTAGGTCCCCCTTTCACAACTGCATGTGGCTCTACGGTTCTGGGACCTGCTAACTGCAGGGAGAAATAGACAGCAGAGACACTTGATGAAGCAGGGTCCAGCCAGTACCCAGCCAGTACCACCAACACGGGCAGCAAACGAAGACAGGCAGGTACCTGCACGTTGACGCCCTCCTTCCACACCGTGACGGACACCCCGACGGTGGGCTGCATGTCCGGGGGCATGGGAGGCAGGTGCTGCTTGGCTCTGTTGGGGGGAAGCAGCACGAAGGCGCCCTCTATGGTAGCGGGCTGCCTGTCTAAGTCCATGTCAGACTTCAGCAGCCCAGTGAGAGGGACCTCCGCACTTCCCAGGGAGCAGGTCCCACAGCACAGGTGGATCTGTGACCATCATAAGGTTGTGGGTTCAAATCCCATGGCTGGCAAAGTGATGTCACCATTGGACCCTTGAGCAAGGCCCTTAATCATAATTACTCCATGGACACTGTCTGACCCGGTTCTCTGATTCTCAATTATATGTAATTTTGGACAAAAGCATCCACTAAATAAATGTAATGTAATTAAATCACTGGCACAGCACAGCATTTTATTCCCTTGAAAGCATTAATTCTCTTTTTCAGAGCTGATAATCATATCTCTGTATTTCCCTACATCTCCTCTGTAAGTGTAAAGTGTCACAAGTTTTTCATTTGCTTTTGGTTTTTTTCTTCAGCCAGAGGAAGTGAAAAGTACAGAGTCCATCCCCGGGAAAACACATCTGCGAGCGAGATGATGCGGCCTGACCTGCAGGCTGCGCTGCTGCTCCAGGTACGCCCGCAGGATGGGCACGGTGCTGCGCACGCGGACGGAGGCCCGCTCCGGCTCGAAGCTCGGGCTCAGCAGGTCCAGAAAGGGCTCGCTGGTGATGTCGTTGCCCAGCAGGGTGTAGTAGAAGAAGTAGTGGGAGGCTTCCTGGGACAGCTTGGTGGCGCTGGAAACAAGCTGCTCTCAGACAAACAGGGAAGCTTTTAAACACGGCGCCTGGGCAGAGGGGAACGCGTCAAAATTCAGCTGCCACCCCATGTCACCTGCTCCAGCCTGGTGGCGAAGGCCACGGTGACAGACAGGACAAAGAGGTCCCCACCGCCGTCAGCAGCTCCGATCTGATGATAGCCCTGGTCCTCCTTCAGAACCGGCTCCAGCTTGCCTGGTGACTGGCCAGGCCGCGGAGGGGACCCTGGTATCGGGCGCAGCATGAGTAAATACCAAAGGTGAGAGAGACAGAGATGCTGTGTGAAGATTCTTCTATTCAAAGAGACTATTATGCCCTTTGGGACAACTGGTAAAGGTCAGGTTACCCAAACCTGAAAGACCTGGCAGATGGGAAGTGAGCAGTTAGATACTGCTGCATAGTCACAGAGCCCAAGGGCTTTCTAAACAAACGGCCTCGTGCCCCATTTTAGAAGAAGCCCCTCCCCCCCAACGCCACATTAGGCTCAGCCCAGCCTACTGTTGCCTTCCATTTACCACGGAGGTTGGAAGTCAGAGCTGGGCCTGACGTCACACTCAAGTTAACCGCATTCCAGTACAATAAGCCGGATAGCCATTTAGCAACACCCGGGGCCTGTTTCAAACAGCAGGGGTTCTGGCTGAACCAGATTTATGGCACCCCAGGTTATATGGCCTTTATCGTCGTTCATTTACATTTAGCCCAGACTACCTTAAATCCGACAAGTTGTTAATCTAAGCAAGAAATCCTGCTTTCTGATGCAGGCCCCAGGTTCAATGTTAACAATATCAGTGGCAAACTACACATTATGCAATAATCCGCACTTACATACTGATTTAATGAGACACAAATAAGACCCAAGTGCTAAAAACAGTATCAGATTTCACTTCTGTTGATAAAGGGTATAGCCATCTTGAATTGTGAGATCGGGGCTACAGAAGTTCCTCCGACTTTCCGAGTCTGAGTTCCAACTTCAGGGGGGGCATTCCAGTTTGAAATTTCTGATTTATAAGCTCAAATAGAACTCGGCATTATCACATGTGTCACTGCCCTAGACCCCCCCGGAAAAGGACCCTCAGACCCACCTTGCCTGGGAGGGGCATCTTTAGCCTTGAAGCTCTGAGGCTCAGGCGTCTGCTTGTTGTCATTCTCCAGGGCGAGGCTGAGCAGGAGGGCTGGCTTCAGCTTGCAGTACTTTGTGCTGAGTAAGGGATACCACTTAGGGGTCTGAGGAGCATGAAAGACGAATGCAAGGAAGTCATAGCAGCTCGCTCTGCAAAGCTATCGCCACCAAAGCCAAACAACACCAAGTATTAGCATGATGCTGTTACAGACAAACAAGAGTAGGCCTGCAAAACACAAACAGCCATCAGCTGAGCCACACTGCAGCCATTCTCAGCACTAAAAAGAACCTAACAGCAGCGAGTTCATCATTATAGCCCAAAGCATAAACTGAGTATCATGGGACACCAGTGAACTATTTCCAGGTTCTGGACACTCAGAGGGAAACTCCTGGACCGTTCAGGCCTGGGGTGCGGAGCAGGCTGTCACAGGCCTCACACCGGGGACACGCACGTTTGCCTGGGTGGTCTCCCGGGCGGATCGTAGGTCGAGGACGACGTATCCCAACGGCTCCCACGCTGACGTCCCTGTATCCACGGCGAAGCACTGC
Source organism: Cyphomyrus plagiostoma (assembly GCA_019775915.2). Taxonomy (NCBI): domain Eukaryota; kingdom Metazoa; phylum Chordata; class Actinopteri; order Osteoglossiformes; family Mormyridae; genus Cyphomyrus; species Cyphomyrus plagiostoma. The sequence goes on from JABFEA020000043.1 coordinate 7,243,845, forward strand.
AGCTTGATGGGGGTGCGCTGAAGCCTGGGATGGAGCACAGCAGTCAGTGGGTGGAGTCTACAGCCCCCCCTGCTGAGCACATGGGGAAGTCTCCAGATTATGAATGAGGAGGTAGGAGGGTTATGGTGTATCGATGGTTTAAAAAAATATATATGTTCATGTCCCAATAAGGTACCTTATCTGGCTTGTAAATATTTAGAAATAAAGCCTACGGCAGCTCCAATCGAAGCAGGAGGGTAAAGCAGGGTAAAGCATCCTTGATTAGCTCTTAACGCATGAATGGCTGAACAAATTTAAGTCAAGTCAATCTCTCAGTGAGGACTCGATACCATTCTGCTGTCCTGTCACACCAAATTTATGCTAGTTGATGAATATCTGCAACTACCTGTATTAGAACAATAAAAACATCAGTCTTGATATTGCCCACATCATTTGATTCTTAGTAAGATCTGAACAAATCCTGATCAATTTGAAATAAAAATGTCAAATTGTTTTTAGCATAATCACTGATTATTTAGGACAATAAAAAATGGTACAATTCATACCTACTTTTTAAATGTTTTCATCAACCCAGCGAAGCAGATTAACATATATTTTGACACAGTGACTTGATTAAAATCAATTATGGCTCAAATGATGCAAAACCAATGAAGAGGTCACTGGTATCAAATTCACACTTCTGTCCAAGAGGGCTAGGACCACCCTCCTCTGGTCTGTACAGTTAAAAGTTCTGAAGAGTAACATCCACACAGACCACCACATATCACATTATTTATTTATCACATTACTTATTAGGGTAAACTTTATAACTGCTACATGATATAGAAAACCAAACACAGCAATAAAGAATTAAAAATGTATGATCAACAAATGAAGCCCAGTTCTCCAGGACACAGCCTGTTTACTTCCAAACAGATTTTGCCCTGTCCGTTGTACCAAGGCTCCTTAAAGACACAGACATTTTTACAGTGAGAGCTGCTATTACAAAGAAAATAATCTGGGGAGCTACTGAGTTACCACGGTAAATTTTGTTGATTGGGGTAGGGGATGCATTCCCCCTTTGGTAGGGGAAGCCTGAAGGTGAGGCAACTGATTAATCGTCTTAAAGACTGACCTGTCAACCTGCTGATACAACATAGGCATTTCCAGAAGCACTACAGACCTAAAAGAGTCCATTCATAAGACCAGACCCTCGATGGCGCCACCTACTGTTATGGGAAACAGTAAAAGGCAGAAGAAGATCGTCTACAGCAACGGGCACCCATGAAGCCTGGTGTTAGGGCACGTCACCTGTGCTGGTGCAGGGTTTTGCGATCCAGCTCCCAGGCCAGCTCAGTGCAGAATTGGGGCTGCTCTCGGTGCTCCACGGGGTCAGTGGCCAGCTGCTCACCGTCGAACTTCGCCTGCACCACCAGGACTTGGCGTGTGCTCTTTGGAAACTGACGGCCTGTGAGGACACATAAGCTGCACTGTAACCGGCTGCCAGGGGTGCTGCTACAGATTTTGGCCCCCATGGAAGCATATCATGATAAATGGATCGCATTTATATAGAGCATTTTTCCACTCCTTTGAGCACTCAAAGTGCCTAACATTCACCCATTCACACACCGGTGGCAGAAGCTGCCACACAAGGCACCAACCTAAAACCTGCACCAAGAGCAATTTGGGCTTCTCTTGCTCAAGGACACTTCGATGGGGTCAGGAGGAGCCGGGGCTCGAACCTGCAACCCTGCCTAACTGTATTGGGCCCCAGACCCAGACAAATAGGGTTATGCTCCTTGTTTAGGGCCGCAGTCAATTGGAGGCCCTTGGAATCACCCTAACTTTCCCTCACTTTATGGTGTTCCTGCCTGCTGTTATTTTTTTATACTGAGGATTTAACACATATAGGAAAACAAACCCGTTATTGCTTCTACAATATATTAATCTTTAATACTAGCCTTTTGTCACACAGCACCAAAACCCCCTTACTTAATCTAGAATATTTCGCACTACAAGTAACTACCAGAAAGACATACTAAAACATTTGTTTAATAGCAATAACCGCATATGGCAAATGATGGACAACAGATAGTTTAAAGTCTTACTGTTACGAAGGATTTTTTTTTTTAAATGCTTTATTCTTGTCAGAGGAGAAGACAGCACCTCAATACGTCTGTCTGACGTGACTTTACATGACGACTAACCAGACTAAATCACACACAAACCAAAACAACTTTTCACATAAAATATTAATGAAAACTATGCCCGTGACCAGACCGCAGGCTATTTGCATTATGATTCCGTTTGTGCTACTGCTTTTATGAATACGTATTAAACGGAGGGTATCCGTTACCGCAGGACGTTTAAAATGGAGTGAAGAAGCTGCAGCAGTTACCATGGTGATTAAGCCCCTAATGCTGGAAATGTAGATAAACTCGCCGGCAGAGGGTCGTTACTTTACGTCCGCTCAGCAAATTGTAAATACATCCGCGAGTCCTTACAAAAGCGATTACTAAAGTATTAATGACTAATGTGCCTTAGTGTCAAGCATATTGAATTTGATGACGGTCTATATGTTTACAGCTAACCAGTGGAACATTTTAATCATTTCAGTAAATTCGTAATACATGGGAAAATCCGCAAGGTGACAGTAGAAGAGTCCTGGGGTGACAGAAAATGAGTTTTGACAGCAGGACAGACGGTCCGGTGGGTTACCCTGGAGAACAGACACTACGACGAGCAGCTGATCGCATTTCGAGGCCATGGGTCAGTCGGCGCTCAGGCTGCCGTCTGCCTACGATACACCTGCGGTCCTCCGGCTCCGGGGTCCACCTGGATCTCTAACCGGAACGGTGGCTCCCAAACACTCAGCTGGCAGTTACCGATCCGCTTCGCCTCCTGTATTTGCCGCCTCCCATTTAAAAGGGAGACTTCCGTCAGAAACAAACTTGCACCCGGCGCCTGTGTAGTCACTCCAGTAAACCTTAGCTGCTTATCTGGTAGGTACAGAACTTTAAGTCTATTCGTACGTTAGTGACCAAAAATTTGGCTTTATCTCGGCATTCAACTCAACGACGTTGGATATTCCGCAGGTCTCAGAACAAACTAAACTACCAGCGAAGTTTCCAGAGCATAGAGTGGAGGTCTGAAATAAACGTCGCACTCGTCAGAAGCGCGCCACCACCAGGCGAGGAGGGCACTTAACGTCTGATTTCGGAACTGTCGTCAGTTTTAAATAAACAGCTTGCTTATTTTTATAGAGAAATATTTTTTTAAAATGTAAATATATCAGTTAAATTAAAATATGTAATCAGTATGAAATCTTTTAACTGATATTTTTTTCCATATGGTAAATTGTGGACAGATGGCTAATGACAGGTGTGTGGTAAATTGACCCTGGACAGGAAAATGAACTACAACTATACCTCCTATCTTAATTAAACAAGCTGTCCGGCCACGGGGGATAGGACTGATTCCTGCAGTTTGGTTTTTAATCATTTCCCTTTTCCCCATCTTAAAAGCTTTGTTATTTTACAGGCCTTGTAACATATGCCAGAACCACGTGAAAGCAGATACTAGAGGCATATTAGAGCTGTGTGCATACAGGACTCTGTGCTCCTACGGTCAGGTAATGAGCCTTATTTATGAGCACAATCTCAGGTTCAGCCGAGCCGAGACTCAAACCACATTACAGCATGCTAAAGGCAGTAACTCAAAAGTGAATCACCAGCAAACCAGTGCCTTTGAGACCTTACTAGGATGGCTTCATCCCCCAGCCTGCCTGCAGCTCCCATAGGACCTCACACAGGTTTGGAGTATCTAACCATCAAAACAAAGGCGTTCACAGGGAAGCGCCCTGCTTGCAATGCTTCTCACCTACTGAGGTTTTTACCAGCTTCTGACATCAGTCGGAACCACAGCACCAACAAGTCGAGGTCACTTACCGAGGCTTCTGGGTCACTACAACATTACACAAAAGATAAATGTTTCCAGATATATGTAGTATAGCAGACATCCACGTTAGCATCGATTTGTGAAATGTACCAGTCAATACGAGTGGCCCAAATAATCAAAATAAATAAACAAACAAATAAATAGCTGGTGTTTATTGCCCATTCCGCAACTGTATGAAAGGCCTGGAAAGGAAGCCATTATAGCAGATAGCAGTAACCCCGGTGGGCAATTTGCCTTCCCCAAGAACAAGGTGTCAGCTGGGTCAATGACTCTGAAAAAAAAGGGGACAAGAAGTAGAAAAACAACACATACTGATGCTGTTTTACCAGTGAAGTGTGCAGGATGTGTGTCTGTACAGGCAGTCTCCGAGTGATCTGTTCTGAAGTTAAATTTGTAGGTAAATCAGAACAGGTACATACAGTTCTTATTTAGAGTCAGTTAGTTGAATGTGTGTCATAGTATATAGCATATATTTCATATATATCTTTCCATATATCTTTCTCTGCATACAAAACATTTAAATAAAATCTTAAACATAATGATATAGCACATAATAATAATTATAGTTATCATTATAATAATTGTAATAATCCAGTAATAATAAAATTAACTACAGACTGTGCTGTATTTTTGTCATACACAGAATTTTTGTGTTTCTATGTGTGTAGCAAGCCACACAATGTTTATATGAACATCACAAAGTAGTGTGTGCATTCATTGTTACAGACCACTGTATTTAACACATTTTTTTTTAACGTAATAGGTTTTATGGCGGTCTGTTTGTAAGAACAAGCTCTGTATAAATTGGACATTTTTAACCTGGAAACTTACTGTATAAGCAAGAAGGTGAAATCATAGTACATTAAGAGGCATGAGACAAACACCATTATACACATGCTGAGTGTCTCATAACCTCCAGTGCTGTCAGGCAGTTACGGCCGTATGGACTTCAGAGGGCTGGTGGCAGGTGAATTTCAACTTGCAACAGCAGTTTGTTCTGGTACTACAACAGCGTTCCATATCCGATATGAAATCATGCAGAAGCACACAGTGATTCTCCAAAGCCTGACCACTGTGTTTACAAGAGGAGCTCCCTGCACTTTATGGCACTGATTTAGAAAGTGTTGGACACATATGAGCTGACTAGAGATTAACTTGAGGCAACAATAATTACAATGTTATGGTATGAATATTAATCACACAGAAGACAAGTCAGGTGATTTAAAAAGCTGACAAAATGTGAGAACAGGGCCTTCACACTGTGACTATGTTACCTAACAATAAATAAGTCTTTATAGTGCTCCTTAAATTAAGGTGATTTTAAAAAGTAAAGTAACAAACAGAATTAGACTATTAATATAATCACACTCTGTCCATCTTAATGAAGACTAAAGTAAAACAATAGTAGGTATTAAATCTGCAACATTTGTGTTTATAATATTTATTAAGCACCTCTGCAGTAATAAATGTTTATACCTTTTCCATAAAATGTAGATTTACCTTGTGGAGTACACATGTTCGCTAAAGAAAAATTATCCTATTTGATCCTTTAACATTAACAGGAACCATCGCCACCAAGAGTCACTGAAATGGTAAATGAGCATGAGGCGGGACTTCTCACTCTCCGCAGAAAAACACAATGAACAGGCAGCATATATAAACATCTTTCCTTTAATCGTGATTGCCAAACATTTTAAGGCAGGTAAAAAAGAACCGCATTTCTGATGTACATTTGACTTGAACTTCGGCTTGTGAGGCGAGCGACCAGGCGAACGGTGTGGAATGTCTCCCTGTACATCATCACTGGTAAACACTGATAGACTGCAGCACTATTCACGATAGAGAACGATCACAGATGTACGCGGGTGGATGGAAGTAGCCAGACGATGCGGGCGAAGTTAGAGAGAGTTAAAATAAGCCTTTATGCTCTGCTGTTTCACTATGTACAGGATATACATCACAGCGTGGGAGGTTCAAATGGAGAAAAATAAGAGGCTGGAGATATAGATCCACTTTCACAGGGTTACGTTACGACAGGTATACAGTGCGAGAAGCACGAGGATGGAGCACATTACAGTCACACAGGCGGGCTGCCATTTCACTGTGCTTCTGTCTGAACACGCCGCTGACTCTGCAACACAAGTACATTCATCAACACGTTTCCACGGCGACACGTGTTTTCCGGCCCCGTTTGGCCATCCAGGCCCCCCACCACAGGCCATATTGAGGCCCCCAGAAGATGGTTCCACATTCATTATTTGTATTTTTTTACAAATCACAGATTACAAATCGGCGGTCGGCAATCAACATTTCCATCGATATCACTGAAACGGCGTTTAAACTCTATAAAATCTTCATACATAAGAAAAAGAAAATGACAATACTGAATTATTCCCCCCATGGGGGCAGTGAATTAACACCAAGGAACTGATGCCTGTGGATCCGCTTGTCTTCATGTGATTCAGTCACATGCCAGGGGCTCAGATCTTCCCGTCATTTCCTGCAAGAAGGTAGGCTTAAGGTTGGTTTTCTTAATCATTCCTTTTATGAGTGATTACCCACGCTTACAATATCTGTATCTTTACATAGCTGGTTAAGCTTTGATTTACGTTTCTGTTGAAAGGATTGTTCTTCGGCATTTGGGAAGGAATCTTGACACTATGTGAAGATGACTCTACCGAATGCCGAGCCCTTGTTGAGATCCTACCTGCTGCTGAAGTCTGTGCTGCCACCTGCTGGCTGGAGACCACAGCTGCAGGACTCAGCCCAGAAGCACCTAATGCTGCAGAATAGAGGTTGAGACGGTGTGAGGAGTAGTGACAGTGTGCTTGTTAGAACATACTGTATTAAGTCACAAGGGATGGCCAAGGCCTCACATGCTACTCAAAGTACAAATCATGTGAATGTCAGCCTTGCCTTGGTAGTGGTCATACTGGCCAGGTATGAGTGGGTAGCCAACGCCCAGGTGAGTGTGATGGTGGGTGTGGAGGTGCCGGGCGAAGGGGGTATGGTCTCTTTCCCGCTCCAGCGTCCGCTCACGCTTGGGAGATTCTCGCTCCACAGGCTGCCGGGAAAGAGCAGGGAGTCTTACAGGGGCGTGTCGGTGAGCTACCCGAGTGCAACGGCATTGAGGAGCAGGTTCATTTGGGGTCTAAAGTCCGAAGGGTTTGGCTTATAAAAATGCCTGCTAGGATGCCTAGCTATGCCCTTGCAGACATCCCATCTCCCCCAGAAGTTCCAGGAATCTCCTGCAAATTGGCAGCAGCTCTCTCACACCCGCAAATGACGCGCAATGTCCTGGAAATCTGCTGTTTGGCTATTCAGTGGAGGTAAAATTAGCCGGTTAGTTTTACTGTCACGATCATGTCCCTCTTTGTCAGCAAACTTTACCGCCGGTACCCTTCCCCAGCCAGCTCAAAAAACAACACTATCCGGTATTTCCAGATAAAATGATCACTTTGCCTGAATGTCTGCCATTGGTAAATGACACATGATCCTTTGGTAAGTAAATCTGCTGGTGCTGCTCACTGGCTGAAACTTGCAAGACGCTCCAGCCGCTCTCTACTCACCGCTGAGGACTGACCATGGAATGGAAGCTTATGCTGCAGCAGCTCCAGGGCGACAGACTCGCAGGCAGGTTTCCCGCTGATGGCCCGGCCCCCGGGGGCCACCTCCGACTCCTCCCGGCCCGTCGTCTTGCCGTACAGGGGGTAGTGAAAGCCTGCGGGAGGTGGTGCAGATCAAGGCCTCCATGAATCCCCCCCCAAAGATGGCAGCCGGTGAGTGACTGAGTCAGGCGACGACTCACCTGCGTAGCTCTGCAGCAGAGCAGGTGACATCACCCTGTATGCGCTGCTACCGGCGTCGCACATCTGCAGGTAGGAGTAGGCCTGCTGGTAGGACACGTAGGCCTGCTGGGGGCTGGCCGGCGCTGGGGCCGGGCCTTGGCCACTCGTCGTCTCCCCGAAGGCACTGCTGCCCACCTCCCGCTCATCTGACTTATCACGGTCCTCGCCACACTCCAGCAGCGCCTCCTGCTGCTTGGCCTCGGAGTGTTCTGGTTCTGCTGGAGTCGCCGGGCCCGGAGCAGCTTCCCGCTCCTTGCTCTCGCCACTTACCTCCTCGGACCGGTTCTGTGGCTCCATGCTCTTCAAAGGGTAAGGATGGTACCAGGAATGAGCTTCAGAATCCTGGAACGTAGGAAAAGGGGACTTTTATCCTTTAATACAAATATTCTACATATCAGTCTTTCTTGAACAGCAGAACATCTTGGGGCCAGGAGAGCTTTAGGTCATTGGGGTCTAGGATCAAGGTTACAAAAAAAGTGTAACAGTGTAGGGACTGGATTTGATGGTGCAGACATTTTTGTGCATTTGTGATAGGGCAGTATGTGCCAGGTGAGGATGCAGTGCATGCTATTTGGTACTTGTTACAGAATTGAAAGACATCAGTATTAAACATAGTATGCAATCCCATACTACCTTAATGATTGGTTAATAATGCATTTTAAGTAGGGTAAGCTGTCTAGTGTATCTGTTATCTTGTAAGTAATAACCACGTGCAACAGATTTTCTATTTTCTTATTAACATACTCAAATATATATATATATATGCAGTATATATAAAAATTCCAACATCTGTTGTTCTAATTTATTTCTAAAACTCCATATAGTGAAGTGCATGAAAAGCTTGCTGCCAGAATCATTTAACGCAATGCGGGAGACGGCAAGTGAGCTTTCTGTGCACTGAGATGTTGATTATAAAAACCTGGAATGTGTGATAAATCTCCTTTTTGGAGGTTAAAATCATAAAATTACATAGTCTTGTAGTGGTATAAAAATAAAACGATTGGCTTGGATTATATCTTTAATAAATTTCAAGCATACAGAAAGTATTCAATGTGAAAAATAGCAAGTATATATAAGTTTAGTGTACAAAAGTGCCTGCAGTCGCAGCCCTGTTAACAAACAATGCAAAAAGTGAAGCATTAAATAAAGATTATATAACACAATACAGAAAGAGCAGTGTACTATTGGGTATGCATGCTGATTTGGGGCAGGCCTGTCATTTTAATACGGCTTTCTGTGTGAACCGATAGATCATTACTGTCCCTGGTTAGAGGTTATATTAAAAAGCCCTCGGAAAGCCTGTGGCAGTGTAATGGAAAACAAATTTAAATTTAAGTCATAAAATAAATTATTCATAAATAATTATAAAATAGCAAATACAATGCAAATATTATTAAGTTGGGGAATGTTCGAAAAGCAATGCTTCTGGCAAACATGTAGGAGCGTAAGGACGTGATATGACCACCATACAGACCAGTCTCTGGAGATTCTCAGTCCTTCATCCTGCAAAGAAAACTTCCACACCATGCAGATTCACCTCCAGCAAAGACACAGCGAAATCTAACCCCCTCCCCCCTCCCATAAACACACACTTAGGTACGGCTGAACATACACCAAACAAACACTTTACACACAGCCAAACGTGCACTCCCTACACACGCACATTCCTCACTCCGTGGATTACACTACATTATTTCACTACAGTACACATGTCCCTCTACAAGGCCACAAAAATCTATTCAGAATATTCAGTACTTCAGAAGAGCTGTGATATGTTCCATTTAAAATGAGATGTGGCCCACTATTGTCACTTCATGGCATTGAAATGTCTTTCACTGAAGCTATGAAAAAAATTGTTTATTTAATTTGTGTATTATAATACAATAATTTACAGTGTGACGTCTCTGAATTTCATAAAATGCAGGCAGGTGTGCTGCCCATTGTTACATGCATAGCAGCTGAGAGAGACTTACATGTGCGTAAGTTAACTTTGGATCCACTGTGTTCTGTTTCACAGAGTCCATAGTGAGTTTAATCTCTGTGGATTCCTTAGCAAGATGCTGACTGTCCGTTTCAATGCCAAGTCCAACTTTCCCTTGCTGTTGAGTGGTAGAGATGTGAGCTTTCGCTGGCTCCTCAACCACGGTCAATCCTAGTTTGGGGCAGCAAGATTTCACTGAGTCTGTGGACTTTGATGCTGAGCTGGAAGAAACAGTCTTTCCAGGATTAGCGTCACCCTTGATTTGTTCTTTCTGCTCCAGTTCTTGGGCGCTTTTCTGGTCCGGCATCTGGGGCTCATCATAGAACTTCTCATATGCTGGTCTGTAGTTGTTTGATAGCATCAGCAGCTTCTGGTCCATATAAAGACCACGTGTGTACTGTCCATAGTACAATGACTGAGCAAGAGCCGTCTGCGTCTGCATCATAGCCAATTGCAGCTGCGACTGCGAATTCGGATTCGCTGCATCGTTCTTCTTGCCTTCCAAACATTCAGTGCCTTCTTTCCCCACACCGTCCTCCTTTGCGTCGTCCCTTTGTGGGCTGTTGTCATTAATAACGCTGATTTTTGGAAAGGTGGAGCTGTTTGGCTGCCCAGGATGTAAGTAACCTGAGAGATAATAAGGGTCGTATCCATGGTAATACGGAGACAGAGCATCCTTTGCTACTGCCTGTTGTGGGGGTGCAGTTAGATAGCCTTTGGAAGAGTTGTCCTTGCTGGAGCTTGTCTCGGAGGTTAAGCTGGCTTTGGATCTGGCACCTTCGGGACGGCCATCACCGCCTCCATCCTCAGCCGCATCTGAAATGTCTGAGTATGCTGGGCTATTCGTCTTTGTGTTAGTGCCATCACCATTGGATAGCACGGCGCTGTCGACCCTGGATGAGGTGCCGATGGAGGGACTGGGTGCGTTGTCTGTGAAGGTGTACACCTTGTCCGCCTCGGCTCTGATGCTGGCCATGCGACTCTCTTGGGACTCAGACATGCCGCTGATCCCGTCCTGTTTGCTCAGGTGCTCTTTTAGCAGACTGACTGGAAACTCTTTTCCTTTAGCTAGGTCTGATTTCAAGAGTTTAGTGTCAGTCTTGGGGTTCCTGCCCTCTTTACATTCTCTGTCTTTAAACCTGTGCTTCTCTTTCTTCCTGCTGTCCTTGCCGGTGACTAAGGTCGAGGTTACCAGACTTGACTCACTGATGTTGCCCGACTTAGGCCTGATGGGTTTTAGCAGAGGGCTTTTTGTTGCTATCTGACCAGCTACTGCAGTGGGCGAAGACTGATGAGGAACGGGTCCTGCATTACTGCTGGTAAAGGTAGCCGTAGAGATTGCGATAAGTTTGGGGGGAGGCGGTGCAGGAGCAATAGGCCTGGTGGCCTTGGACTTGGACAAACATTTGTCAACCTTTCCGTTTGCCTTCTTGCTCTTGTCACATGTTGCTTTTTTTTCAATCAAGCCCTCGGCCTCCAACTTGGGCATCTCCGTTGAGGAGCTCCTGTCAGTCACCAGGCAGTTTTCAAGCAGCACAGTCATGTTGGAAATGATGGGCAGATTGCTAAGGTCATCAGCTGCCCCCTCCCTGGTCCCTGAATTCCTGCGTACTTTTGGGCTTGTTGTGTTATGCTGATCATTGCTGAGTGGCGCCCTCCTATTCCTTGGCACCCCAAGCGTACCCAACTTAAACAGAGCGCTTGTCTTCAAAGGGCCCTCTGTGCTCTCTGGACAATCCAAGGTGATGTTGCTTAGAGATTCCTCGCAATCTGAAACGCGAGCCTCTCCTTCCTCCTCAAATTCAAGTTTACGATCAAGGTCTTGGTGTGCGTGTGTCTGGTGGTATCTAAGTCCATTGATATGCTTGTATTTCTTGTTGCAGTTAGGGTGGGGGCAGTCTATGAGAGTGGGTGAAGAACATCCCTGGTCTAAGAATGAGGTGTCAGACTTCCCCTGCGGCGTGGAAGGGGCACTCCGAGATTTTGCCCGAATCCGTTTTCCAGATTTAACATCCTCAGAGACTAAATTCAGATCTAGATCTGCAGGCAACTTGCTTTTGCGTTTTCCGGACATAATGGAGCTGGATTTGATCTCTTCCACCGTGAAGAATGGTGGTATCCGACAGCTGCCAATGAGGTTCAGGCTCGCCCGGCGACCTTTGCCATGAACGCTGCCGCCGCGGCACTTGTGTGGCAGACCCCTGACCTTGGAGAAGCTGGATTCGGCCTCAGGGAGATTGGGGATAGCCAACCGTATCCTCTTCCCACGGCCTCGTCCACCTCGCATCTCGAAGTCACTGGATGGGGATTCACAAAATCTAGGACAAAAATATTCAAGGCAAAGCATTTTTGTTAATACGAGACTAAGGCTATGGATCAGGGGTGCCCAACTCATCGATTGTGTTTCCAGGTCAATCGAAAGATGATTAATGTATAATGCTTTATTTCATTGGTCAGTCAATCACGATCAGCAAAATATACCGAGGTTTTATCACCGTCCACACATTCTTCATCCTGTCCTTTTTCAAGCCCTGATTTGAATTTTCTTACTTTATTTGAGCTTAAAGAAGCCCTGCTTAAATAAGACATTATTGACCTTCATTGAGCTTCAACATAGTTTACCTCGGAGGAGCCCAGTTATGCTTGGTGCAGTCCAGCAGGGTGCCCACGTAGGTCCGTTTCCTCCAGGTGACATTCACCACCAGGACACCTACCAAACAGATCTATTAGGTTCAGAACAATCAGGTTGTGGACAAGACCGGTGGTCACTGGAGTTAGGCTGTAATGTAAATAATTAAATCCGGATAGCGTTTGGGGATTACAGGTAGACATGCAGGATCCAGGGAAAATGCTGAAATGTCTTGTGTTCCTTCAGCTTTTCTCAGCGACCTTGCCCATTTCATTCCCCGATGTGTCATCAGGATGAAGCACTATGGGCAGCAAGCGTCTCTCACATCCTACCCGACAGTTTTACACCTCCCTCCCCCCCGCCTATTGTGCTGTCCTTTTCAGGTAATTGCCTGGGCTGGCAGACAGCCAGCTTACGCTGTGTCTCAGTTGGTGACACTTAAGCCAAAAGAGCAACCGATCCTCCACTCAGGCTCCCAAGACAGCTTGTTTCATTTGTTCTGTCTCATTTGCATAGGCTTCCATTAGCCCCAAGATGCCCAATAGCGTGAGGCCTTCCAGCACAATGCCTGCACAAGGAAGGACACTTAAGCTGACCTCTCCCTTTCACAGTGATCGGGCATTATGACTCTGCATCATTAAATGCACCTGATTCGCTGTATTCTGCATTTCTATATATGTAATGATGCTCTTTGATTAGGATCTCTGTCATCTTCAGTGTTGGGTTAAACATCCATTCGTAAGTCATTTACATTTGCATTTCAATTCCCATTTAGTTAGAATTACTATCATATGTTATTACTTATTTCAGTAATAAGTGGTTTTGACTTGTTGTCTTCCACAGTTATTAATAATGAAATTATCAACGCTAAAATAACATTTTGTAACTTAACATATGTCTGCGATGGGCTGGCCCCTCATCCAGGGTTGTTCTCTGCCTTGTGCCGATTGCTTCCGGGATGGGCTCCAGACCCCCCGCGACCCAGTAGGATAAGTGGGTTGGAAAATGGATGGATGGATGGAACTAAACATATGTTAATTGTTAAATCTAGAAATTTGGAAGTATAGCTAATAATATATCTAGAATATCGACAGTGAAATTCATTTCCCGGCAGATTCACAAATACCCTGGGCAATAGTTTATTATTGTTATAGAACCGTATTACTTTTTGCTATTATAATAGTGTGCCACTAGCAAAGTATCACCAGTTCCCAGGAGATCCCGAGGGAAAACTCAGAAGAGTCAGTCAGCATCACAAACTGTCGGCACGCTGAGCTGCTCCTCAGAGTGACACAGACATCCTTCTGGCTCGTCCCAAAGCCTCCTTCAGGTGACGCTACGCTGTCACCTCTCAGAATCCAATTAACATTGGAGGGCGCTGGCTCTCTCCAGAAGAGGGGAAGCAGGCAGCTTCTCTCAGAAGCAGATAAGAATCTAAGAGGTCGCGATCCATGATGATCTCCTGTGATTTCCAAGCTCAGCAAAGCTGCAGAACTGGGAGCCTGTTGCCATACACTACTGGTGAGGATGTGAATATAACCGATTGTGGTGAAAGTGGAGACATACTGTTTAATATGTGCCCAGAGAACCGGGGGTGGAACACAATATGGTATGGGTCAATAGTGAGAAGAAGACAGTGCAGAAAGTGGTTAATTAGTTAATTTTATATGTATATCAATGTGTTCTACCATACCCATGTAAAGCGCCCTGGGACAACTCTGTTGTGAAGGGCGCTATATAAAAATAAACTGAATTGAATTGAATTGAACTACAACCCACTCTAAAAATAACTCGCATGCCTATTTCATGATTTTTTTTTTTACAGATAAACTGTTTAAAATGGCTGCATGTCAAATTGTGAGCTTCGAAAAAGAAGAAAACAACGTAGGAGTGTTGTGGAGGTGTTCAGATGGGGGTCCGCATCCAGGGTCTTGGATGGGTGTGTATCTGTGTGTGTGTGTGTGTGTGTGTGTGTGTAGGGGGGGAGCTCAGGGGAGTACCACAGCACTTCTGTGAGGAATTCAAGGCTTGTCACGCAAATTGGCTGAGCATCTTTTATAATCCCATCGCTGCTGTCTGTCAGTTTGTGTTGCACATTTCCTTTATTTTAACAGATATAGAGAAACACCAGAAAATGTCACCGCCAATAATCCTCTCACGAGTAATCTTACCAGAAATACAGTGTTTTACTAGAGGAGAAAAAAATTGTTGAATAATTCCAACATTAACATGATTAAAAAATATATATATTATGTTTAATCAGGGGGTGGCATGGTGGTGCAGTGGTTAGCACTGTTGCCTCACACCTCTGGGACCTGGGTTCTGGTCTCATGTGTGTG
>JABFEA020000043.1:7275887-7293829 GCA_019775915.2 Cyphomyrus plagiostoma
AGTTAAGTTCTCCCCAAGCGAGCTTGATGGGCCGAATGGCCTCCTCTCGTTTGTATAGTTCTTATGTTCTTATGACACTAAACGTACACCTCTTTATTTTAATATTTATATTGTCTACATTTATTTTGTTTTCAATACCTGCTCATTTGTTTGCAATAACTGCTCATTTTGCACAATCTATACCTCCAGTTTGCACCTGTATCGTTTCTCACCGCACTTCCAGTCTGTATTTTAGGCTACAGACCACCTCATGTGTATTTTGCACAGAGCCACAACCTACACTATTCGCTGTAATGCGCATTGGGACAACTTTGTTGTGAAAGGTGCCATATAAAAAATAAATGTATTGTATTGTATTATAATTTATCTATAATTCATTCATAATTTACTGTATTTGTATATATTTGATTTGCACATGTTTAGATGATAGCTGCATTGCACTGGCTCTGTGCCAGTGCTAAGCACAATGACAATAAAGTTTAGTCTAAAACTAAGAATCCAAATCTTTAATTTAAGCACACTTTTAATCCTGTGTATACCAACAAGAGAGAGCAGGGAGAAGAGAGATGAGCCGTGGTGAGGGAGAGAAACATCAGCTGCCACCTTGACCAACTGTATCAATTAAAAGTGGATTAACTCTACATGTCTGTAGGGCTGAAAATAAATCGCTCAGTGGTACCATGGGCCTACCGTGGTGTAAAACAGCCACCCGCAATGGTCTTGGCTCAGAAAAAACAAGAATATGCCAAATTTAATATCTTAAATACAATTCAATTTCAAGTCTGTCATGGATTGGCATCCCATTTAGGGCGAACCCCAGCTTTCAGCTGCCTGGGATAGGTTCCAGACTCCCCAGCAAGCCGGACCAAGGTAAATGATTAGAAAATGGATGGATGAATGAAATACGATATGGAAAGAATGTGACTGTGTGTGGTAAGGACCCGTCGACGATGTAAACAGTGTGTGTGTGAGTGTGCTGTGCATAGTCCCAGTGGTGTGAACTGACTGCCTTATCGCCAATATGTTGTGTTGGCTACATGTGAAACTATGTGGACACACTCAGCCAATCAATCTAAAACATCATGCTGCACTTGTTTACAGATGACAAAAATTTGATATAGTTTGCTAGGCTAAGACATAACCACTGCTAACCGCATGTTGACTAAATCCCCATGGACATTAAGTAGACTGTTGCGAGTTTGACTCATCCATACCCCAGCATTTGAATGAAAGTGTGTTTGTCTGATTTTTCACACAAAGCTGCTTTTTCCTGGGCTTCGGAGAGGCCTGGGGACACATAGATAAGCTTTTCAAAGCTTTACGAAATCCATCCGTAAGATATATATTTTTTTTGCTCACTCAAAATGAAATGGGTTTCTTTCATTTGGAATCACAGTAAAATAACGACTTAGCTGCTTACACAGAAAAACAGGTACTGTATAATCAAGACACAGACTCATATATTCTTTTTTTGTTGATTATTGCACTTCATAATAATTCATATATATAAGCCACAAATGGTCCTGTCAGAGACTATGAAGACATGAAAAATACTATAACTACACATGTAAAACTAGCAGTTATTTACCCCATTAAAAAAGTAAATGCTCTAGACAATCCCTTTATTACGAGCTGAAGTGCATGATACAAAGTGTCCTCCATTATAAGATAAAATCCGCCTAGGGAATATTTGTTATCCATGAGCGTGACAATATAATTCCCTGCACAATAATCCCCCAAAATTAAATAAATACATAAATAAACAAACAAAGTGTATAGTACAGTATGGGTGGGTCAAGTGAGGTAGAAACATGCATATAGATAATAAGACAGGTGTTATTTACGTGGGACAGTACAGTCATGTCATAGCATCTGTCAGTGAAGCATATTCATCAGGCTTAAAATGGTACGGATGGGTCATCAGGCCACTAATAACAAAAACTGTTAACATTTATAGTGAATCAAACCGATAAGCACAGTGACTCACTGTGCCACCATGACACCTACAATTTAATTTGTGTACTTTCAGTTATATTGAGAATATGCCCAGTGCCTGTCTGGGTCAGCGCCTGTTTGTCCCAGTCTTTCCTGTCTTCCCCCGTTGTCCAAGTCTTTAGTGTTTCCCCTGTTCCTTGCATGGCTCAATGTGCTGAACATGTGGCTGCCAGTTAACGCCTCTGTTTTGTGTTTGAATCCTGCCTCCTGTGTTTTTCTATTTTGTTTCATTGGTTTCATCAGTTTTCCTAGTTCCTGTGATTTTGGGGTTTGTTTTCTATTTTGGTTTCTTGCTTTGTGCCTTGGTTGTGTTTTACTTGTCTGTCTTATTTCTCCAGTGTTAGATTCTGTTTTCCTTGTCAGTTCCTAGTTTCCCTGTTTAGTATGAGTAAGTATTAGTTCCACCTGTTGCCTGTTCTTGTGCATTTGCCTGATTGCTCATCGGCCCGCACCCTTCCAGAATGCTTAATTCTCTCACTACTGCCTGAGTTTAGTTCTCCAGTGGGTCATTAATGTATGTTGCTTGCTTTCCCATCCATCCATCATCGTTTTTCCCTTTTATTTTTGACCCCTTTTGGTCCATTTTGTTTTTGTAGTGTTCCTTATGTTTTCTGTTAATGAACCCCATTTGTCCTGTGGGTCATCCACTTCCTGTACCCACCTTGCCCTCATGCCAAACCCGCCTGGATCCATGACAGTGCAGCTGTGCAACAGATTCCCCCCACACACCAATCTTGCCACCAACCCCCAAATTTTCTCTAAGTAGGAGGACCTGCTTGCAGGGCTAGATGTAGATTAACAACATACCCAGGACAAAGAAATTGCAGCTCAAGTGCCCAATGGAGTAAGATCACTTATGGCACTCATGGGAATCAAACCAGCAACCTTCTGATTAGCAGTACAGATTGCTAGCTTCAGAGCCACCACTCCACTCGCCAGTTCTGTAAAGTATAGATTCCAATGAACATATAACTAAGTTGCCTCTTAAAGGGAAACTCACAAAAGTGTTTTAGAAATATTGAACATCTAGAGAGGATGGTCCTCCGTTAACTCAGCTGACAATGCATAATGTTTTATGAACATAAGAACTATACAAACAAGAGGAGGCCATTCGGCCCAGCAAGCTCGCTTGGGGAGAACTTAACTAATAGCTCAGAGTTGTTAAAATCTTATCTAGCTCTGGTTTGAAGGAACCCAAGACAGACATCATGTATAGGTAATAGCTGATATGGCGCACTAGTCGAGCGTCACTGCTGCCCCTCTGCCCCCTGGCAGCAAAGTGAAACTGGTCGTCAAGTCAGCGTTCCCTCAGAAGTTAGTGCCCTGGTTGCCAAAATTGCCCATCGGATTGACAGCTCTGCTGTGGCCACAGATCCACTCACTTGTGTCCGTGCGGCAGCTGTAGGTTGGTGCCTACAGCTGCATTGGGGACAACATACAGTAATAGTCTATGTGTAAACAGTGACCAAAGTGTTCAGCCAGCAAAAAAGAATCACACTGCATGCCATGAGTTATTCACCAGCCATCATCCAATCATTTACCCTGGGGGGGTTGGGGAGATAAAAATTACACTGAGGCAGGGAGCAACACCAAGAAAAATAAAGCCAAGGGTAGGTAGGACCATAGGAAACTACAAAGTAACACGGGGTAACTAAGTAGGAACATAGGGAAACAGCACCATTACGAACACATAGTAAAAACTATGATGACTAACTGGGGAATTGAACAAAGGCAGGCACTTAAATACACTGAAAACAAGATATAACTTGGGGCAGGTGTGGGCTATAAGGTAGTAGGGGCAAAAAGGAATGGGTGAGGTCAATTAATGGATTCAGCAGGTTCAAACTTCAAGAGAAACCAAAAGAAGGAAAACTGAATATAATACAACCAGGGAGCAGGGAGTAAACACAAGGGACTGTAACTGGAATACACATGTGTAATAAACCAAGAGAAATAAAATACCAAAATGTTGTACACAGATAACAGCTAGTAGAGTCTGGATGATGGCCAAACCACATGACAGCCCATGGAGTAGGAAAACACACTAGGGTCAGAGGAGGAAATAGGATGAACAGCAGCACCTGCTGACCAAATGAGAACAAGACATATGGGACAGGGCCAGACAAGCACCTATCACACATCCAGTGTGAGTGAGAACTTCAGAAGATGACAAGGTCTTGATTGCACCACCTGCAGAAGAGATTGTGCAGGACGACCAAACACAATTCTAGATGAATCAGACTCATTTACACAACTGGACGTCTGTTTTCTCAGCAAACTGTCACATGTTAAACTAACCTTTTGAAGTACAGCACCAATTCTGCCTCAAATTCAGTGTCCTAATCCACAATTGTATCACATACAGTAGACCCTTCACTTATGAACTCAATTTGTTCACGAGGGCTGGTCGTAACTCCAGTTGGTCGTAAGTCCAGACTATTTTATTGGAAATACCCATAATGGATTCCAAACCTCCAGAAGCACCCATTACATAACCTTTTTGTAATAAAAAAGGGTTGTATAATGCACGCAATTTACCAGAATCACCAATAATTTTCCTAGTGTATTCATGAAAAAGTTATAAAATGTGCCTAGCCTACTCACACTGACCAAAGTTACGTCCACAAACAGGCATATATATGGGCTCAGACTGACGCTTACGAACACTTTTTCGTGCATCTCGGGTCTTTGTTTCAAAATGCACAATTAGATACACATTTTGGCCTCAACTGGCATATGGGTGGTATCTCAAGACTTTGGTCTTAAGTCAAAACTAAAATTTTGGTCGTAACGCCAGTCGTTCATATGTCAGGCCAGTCGTAACTCGAGGGTCCACTGTATATGGTACGATAATCACTCCCCCCAGCCCTACCCACTTTTTTCTTATTCCTTTTGACATACATTGTACCACGTCTAAAATCCTTCTTCTTGCAAAACTTTGATATTTCTTACAGCCTTACATGCATTTATCATTCTCAGCTTTGCTTATTATATACAGGCAATAAAATATTTATTGTCGGCATGCAATAAAATACAGTGGTACCTCGGTTCTCGAACTCACTAGAACTCGAATTTCTTGAAAGTCGAACAAACCAGTTTGACCTAGTACTCGATCTGAGTATCATAAGTCGAACCGTGAACACTGACCTAATATAAATTGTACGTGCCAGGAAATGAGTCGTACTACAACGCAATTCTTACTTGCATGCCTTCTTCACAGACTGGACGATTAACCAAATAAACCAGCGCAACAATACAGTAACTAATATTAAATAAACCACTAACTTACGTGTACTATTAGATCATTAACTGTAGGTCATTTATTTAAACTTTATTTTACCAGGTAAATTAACTAAAATCCAGTTCTCACTGCTTTACGTGACATTCGGGAGAAATAGCTGATTACTCATTATAACTGCCTGGGATTGTAACTAAACTCTTCATCCAATAAGGGCAATGATGTGTCGTCACGAAGGCGGTTCCAGTTTGTGCAGGGGTGAGAGGTCGCAATGCATTGCGTTAGGATCAGAATGCATTGCTTTAGCCCTGTAAGCAAGTCGAACGCACCCAATGACCGGACTGGGGAAACAATCTGAAACACAGACTTAATACAGAGGACTAATGACAACAACCAGAAACAGCTGATCACATGGGAATCCTACACGAGTTTAACGAAGGGGCGTGGCACACGGAAGCAGCAGACGATCAGGGCAGGACAGGGTTAATGTTGGGGTAAGATCTCTATTGTTTTGGAAGCCATAATGAAAAAATGCTCTTATTGTTTATTCTGGTCATTTTGTGGTTAAATGTTAAAAAAAAAACAAAAAACATTTAGGTGTAATTTTGGGGACCGGGAACCAATGAATTGGTTTTCCATTATTTCTTATGAGAAAAACTCGATCAGAACTCGAACTTTTGAGGATTCGATCCGGAGTCCGAAACGGTTCGAGAACCGAGATACCACTGTACTTACCACTCCAAATATACTCAGTTGCTTCTATGAAGTAAATCACGCACTTCTGAGTCAGGCTGTAATTCTCTTTAGCAAATTCAAACGTTACTTGTCGCTCGCCGCTTCATTGGAAGATCTCGGAAACGGCTTCCTTATGATTTGGCTTCTTTGGCTGTCTGTGGGGAAAAACACCCCCTACCACCTGTCAAGCGACCTACTAACACAAATCCGTGAAAAAGACTCCTCCGGGGAGATGCTAGCTGGGCTTCTGCGCATCCAGCCTGTTGGGTTTTGCTAAATGAAGTCTGATGTGTCTGCTCCTCAGTTCGCGGTCGCTTTGTTTTAAAAACGGCACAAGTGCAGCCAAAGCAGATATGGTCCGTTCGGTCTGAAAGGTAAGTTTCGTCAGCTGCTCTATGAAACCTATTGCCTGCATACAGTATTATTCTGCGAACGCAGCGGTGCAATGCACTGTAAATTGACGAAGCTGACGGTGTATTGTGTGCTGGAAAGAAGTACCAAATTATGAGCTGTAACTTTTTCGCCTATAGGCCTATACAGCTGCCATGTTAATTATTATTATTAATAATAATAATAATAATAATAATAGGATAATAACAATAATAGTACAAACAGTTGTTTCTATGTTACTTTTATGATATATATATATATATATAAGACCAGCTTTTTATGGGATACTTTTGTAATATTTCTACCTGAATTTTTTAAAGAACAACGCTGTTTTTAAATTTTTAAATAAGCCTAGCGATTGTCTTTAACAAGACACTTGTCGGCTATAAGTTTAGAAAAGTGCGCGCATGTGCGTTCGGCGTTCGTTTGTTTGATTTAGCTGTAGCACGGCGGAGCGCCGTTTCTCTGATGACCCGTCGGTCGCACTGCAGTGCAGGACTGGGATTACGGTTCCATGCAGTTCAGACCACACGCCGACGTGGGGAATAGGCCTAGCGGTCTACCTCGTCGTACATAACGTAAAAGTTATTTGTTGCTGAAGTGGTGTCACTGCAGCTTTTGCGGTCTTGGACCAAAGGCCATTATTTGTGTAGATAATGGGGAGAAGTTGTATTCAGCCAGAAATCTAGAAATGACAGCATCGCTTAATGGGATTGGGGCGGTATGCAGTAAAAGCTCTTGGGATAAACTGAAATTAGCAACAAAAAAAGGAGAAGAAAAAAGAATCTCAGTGCCACAAATGCAGATTTGTTTCAACACTATGGGAATTTGAAGCGTGCATGAGTACCCGGCCCCCCGGCCTTTGCCGGCGGTGTCTCGGGGTCAGGGTGACTCATGCGCCGCCAACTACCATCTTGGCATCCCGCCTCAAAGGTACTTCCACAGATTAAAGGTGATGCGCTGTCAACGCCCTAATCAAGTGTTGTTTTCATGTTTGTTTTTGCCGACAAGCTGTAAAAGTTGCATCACCCTATCGGTGGGCTATTTTAGTGCTTGCCATATTCAGGGTCAACGACTTAGGGGTGAGCAGGGTATTGTAACGAAAATACAAAGGTGTGTACACTGGAAGAGTTGTGATTAATCAAAATGAATGTTGGGGGGAGTACAGTTCCCCCCGGTTCCCACGTTCCTATTGAAGGTTATACAATGTCTTTTTGCGAGTGGGAATGCAAGGCGAGGCGATGTAATAGTATAGTATACAGTATAATATCAATAATATTTTGCGATATTAATATGTGTAAAATTAAGAACATCGGAAATGGGTAAATTGAAATTCATCCTGAAAGGAGGCGACCTGTGTACAGGTGGAACCGAACGAAGTTGGCTACTTTGGCTTTGTCAGCAAAAGTTGCAATATTTTGAGAATATTAAAGTAATGTAAATGCAAAACGAATCCCGCTTTGTCTCTAGGCATATCTGCTTTACATTCATTAGTAAATACTTGTGCGATTTACGACTTACGAGTGCATGGTAGTGATTTGACTTGGTGATAGTCTTGTCAAGTTCGAGAACAAAACACCTGGAAGGACGAGTCTGATGTGCATTCTGCTGTTTTCGAGAGTTTCAAATTATATAGTATATACTATATATAACATTAATTTGTGACATACACTTTTATTGTGTTATTCGGTGTAGGCGTTTACATGTTTGATTTTATTGTGAATTAATTTGCGTAAACATTTCAGCTGCAGGCTGCAGTTTAGTGTTTAACCACAAGGTGGAGGTAATGCCCTGTTTTCTAGGTAAAAGGGAATATATTAATATTGTACTTAGCAGAAGTTTTGAGAAAACAACGGTGGAATGTTTAAGGTTATCTTCATTGTTTATATGTTTCCTGCTGTAGATGCTTTAGCACTGGAAATCAAACTTTGCAGTTTGGACACAAACAGATTGAATCCCGTTTTAGGGAGTTAAAGCATCGAAAAATGTGCAGGAATGTTACCCTTCTGGTGAATATGCACTCAATTAAGAAAAAAAAATGTCCTCTGACAATTCCAGTAATAGGAAGAATTCTCTCTATCTTGCAGTGGCATCAGAATCTAATGGGCAAGCAAGGACTCGTAACTTATCAAACATATCCATCCAGATGAAAATTCCCATGTGTCGTAGGAAAAGGTGGTGTATTCTAGCTTAGAAGAAGGATGACCTGTACTGGGAGATGAGAAGGAAGAACAATGAGGCGGCCAGACACCTGAGAGAGAAGCCTTATCTCCATGAGATGGTTTTGGAGAGCAAGCTGAGGTCACTGGTAGAGGAGAACACCACCATCAAAGCTGAGCTGCTCTCTCTGAAGCTCAGGAATTGGATTGCCAGCTTCTTAGCTCAGCCCCATGAGATGCAGAACATCTCTGTGTCCAGGTCATCCTGCTGTAAAGAGTTCAGTCCATGCACCAGCCTCGGCACTCATGTCTGAATCTCTGTCATGAAGCCCTCACTTCAAACTCACAGTCCCCAACTATTCCATATGTTTAATACTGCTGCTCTCTCACAGAAGGGCCCTTGCAGAAGCCTGGAAGATGTCAAGCACGAGCTGTGGGACAGTATGAGCTTGACTGGAAAGAAATGTGATTCATATGACTTCCATGCACGCTATGTGGCCAATAGCTGCCCTGAAATTAGCTTCAGGTTCTTGACTGTTTTGCAAAGCAGATGCATATTAGTATTGTAACTCCTCCAGAACGTTGGGTGGTGATGAAGGGGTGACGAGCAGCAGGATCCAAAAGCGGCAAATGGGATTTGGGTTCTCTGACTTGATGGGAAGTTTCGGAACAGGCTGTGCCTGTGGCGTATTCCAGTCTAGTCAGCTGCGGTGTTAAATAAAACGCTGCACTTAGTACTAATACATCAATTACAATAAAACAGATTTTCATGGTGAGATGCATTGTAGTAGGACTGCCTGTATTTAGTCAAGAGACAAGAGTTAATTACAGCCTGTGAAAATTAATTGTATTATATGTTTAGAAACTGAAGGACACTATTAAAATGTAATTCGGGGCAAAACAAGGTGCAAAATAAGCTATCAAATGCAGTGAAAATGCAGTGGGTTAGTAAGGTGGCTGCTTTCCAAAGGAAGACTCCGTTTTAGACCAAGTGTAGTCAAGTGGTATGTTTAAAATGGAGGTGCAAGTCAAAAACACACTAAAATATTGCTTTGCATATATAGGGCTGTAACAATGCACCGTGCCATGATATTTCGGGACTGGAAAGCATGACGATACTCATTGTAGTGCTGACTGCAGCACTGCAAGTACCGGTACTCATTTATTAATGTTAACACCAGAGGATGCAATAGGCATAATCTCAGTTTTCTTATGAGATTTTTATTTTTGCATTTTTGCACTAGAGTCTGCAGAACAAGGAAAAAAATGCAAGACAAAATAGTTTTATTTTTTGTTATGTACATGCCTAAAAAGAAAGTAATGTCAGTGAGCTCTTATTTTCCCTGTCTTATTTTGTTTGTGGGTGTATCGAACCATGAGCCTGGAATCGTTCATTGAATGGAATCGTGAGTATACTGTATCATTACACCCCTATTAATCCAGCCCTCTCAAACCCAAGTGCATTTTGATTTCTCCACTACTGGCTTTCCAAATGGTTGCTCAACTGAATGATGCTACGTGGTTACTTCAAAATTCAATCAAATGTAAGAATTGTAAGCTGCAAGAGCAATACCTGGACTAAATAAACAGGCAAATTCTGAATGAAATGCATATTTATCTTTATTTTGTGCCATGATATACACAAGAAAATATAAACCTTTCGGCAATCCTGATTCTATATAGAACTATAAAACATGTCATTAGTCGTTAGTTTTCTACTGTTTAAACACCTCAAATAATAAGCACTCAACAACAGAAAATAATGAGGCGTTTGTATACATTAGAACTTATATCATTGTATTTTTACTAGACTACTTGTTCTTTTTTAATGAGTGAGTTAAAATACCTTTCTACTTGTTTCTCAAGGAAACGTACATGAATATGTCTGGATTGAACAATAAGATATTGATAGGTCAAGCTTACTTGGAGTTACAGGCGACCTTAAAAGCGAATAATGCTGACCATCTACGTTTTAATCTGCGAAATTGTGCCTTTTTCTTTCCACAATCTTGATATGTCAAGCACATCAGTAGTTTCTTTACAGTATATGTCAGAATTATTCTTAACGAAAAGAACCCAAATTGTCACATAAAACTATGTGTTGTAATGTGTACACGTTGTGAATTATTTTAAAAACATTTATCTGTTACACAACAGAATTTTACATGGTTAAATGTACTCGATTGAAATCTCACACATAAAGTGACCATGCAGTTTTAACAACATGATCACACAGTATCTATACATTCTCCCAAGCAAAAAAGGGAAATATTTCATCTGACTGGATTAAAATGCTTTGTTGTTGCTTGCCTCTAATGTGTCACTGAAGAATGTGTGTATTAAAGGCTCCTGTAGCACATTGCGCTAACAATGCAAAGGGGTTTGTGGGATCAAATCCCAGCAAATGTACACAAAATGAAACCAGTAGTGGGGAGCACTGCAAAATTTAGCAAGATGACCCCCTCACACCCTGGCTGTCTTTTGATTACAGATGATCATGCAAAGTTTACAAAACTTCACCAAGAACTCTCCTCCCCACATCGCCAAAGTGCACCAAGCTCACCCTTTGGATAAAAGGGTCATATAAATTAATTATTAATTAATTTAATTTATTAATTATGTCTGAAAAAACAATTCACAGCTTCACCACTTGATATTGCACCTAGTTAAAACAACAACCAAAAAATCAGAAGAAGGTACTATGAAATTATTTCAGTAGGTCTACATTAGTAAATACTTGAGTTGTATTATTCTGAGAGCCTTTATCAGTACAAACCTACAAAACAATTTAGAAAAATAGAGATGTGTCATACGTTCTCGTTCAAAGAAAAACCATTTTGACATGTTTAATATAATTTTCGGAAAATGTTGTTAAGAACACTAGTTGTGCTTATCAATATGTGAACAGTCTGAAAAACACAGGCAATAAATGTTTTACGTTCAATTCCCTGCACTTGACTGTGAAAAACACAACTTCGCCCATAAAACGCCTACAGCCTACAGAAAATGGAGATTGGGTTAGTATGGGTAGAGGTCGCTGTTTCTCCAAGTTGAATGCAATAAGCACTGTGCTTAAAAATAATTATTATATCCATTAACAGTGTGCTCTCTTTTTCATACTACCAGAGAGGAACAGACGGTAATAGGGCATATTTTTCCATATCCAGAGTCTGATAATAGTGGCATGCAGTAAGAGCATTCTGTTAAAGTACAAGCTATGTAAGACCCTCACGCGAAGAGAAAACGCATTATGTCAGTGTATGTAAGTCCGCTCAAAGTGAAGTTATTCCTAGGAACAAAGCTATCTACGCATGGACTAAAGCTATTCATCATAAATGATTTTAAACTTTTTCTACAGTTCTCTACTTTCCTGCGCTGTTTAACCCACGCAAATACAGGCTAATGAATAGCACCCCCTAAGTGGCAAATGCAGATTTAAAGCAACACGAAAGTCAAAAAAGAAAACCTTCGTTCCTCTTAAAAAAATAATTAAAAAAACAATCTCACCCCATCATCATATATAAATATTAAATAATATTTTAGCAAACATGAAAGTGAAATGCAGTTACAAGGTTATGCAGTTAAACCGCATTGTAATTAATACCAGAATCATCCCAAAAAACAATATCTTGAATATGTAGCAGCATACATGAAAACAAACTAAAGATAATTCTGTAAAGCACGTACTGTTGGATATTTAAATACATGGAAGCATTTTAACAGTACCTGTATTTTCATATACAATGATACTATATTATTCTATAAACACTCATATTATGCACACAAATCAGTGTGTTAATGCTCTTTGTCTATAGTGCCTAAATTGTATCTTTAGCAGTTAACTCTACTGAACTACAGGAGTGTTTTTCTGCAATGATCTCACTTTTTTTTAAACACACTTTAAACAGTTGATACTTCAATGACCAAGGAGTAAAGGGTTAGACAAAGAAACACAGATTACACATTAAGGTTATAGCTTACCAGAAACCAGTTATGAAGAAGGTTCATGACAAGCCTACCTGTAACTTCTATTATCCTTCATTTTAGATTTAGTAGCAATATTCCACTGGAATCGTCTATTGTAAGATTTGTACTACTCAAAATCATACTAGATCTAACTATAACCTTTGTTATTGTAGTCCTTCTACAGGTTATTTGTTACATTGATATTTGTTTATATGGACACATCACATTAAATTGATAGACGTTTTGAACAAAAATCTAGGAACATACTTTTGCCATATGTCCACGTATTGCCCACCAGTGTTCCTGTCAACTTGTACCAAATGATTTCTGTGATTAACCCCACTTTCACCCACACGACATGGGCTGATGCATTTCTTAGTTCATACCTTCAAACTGGTGTTATCGCTACCCTGACCTCTAACTGACCTTCGATAATTAAAATGTAGTCTTGTTCCTGTGCCTGCCCTACAATATCATGCACATGTAACGGTCATCACTGTCAAAGGTCAGCAGGACTCAGCGTAAGATGTTGAGCCATTTGAAAGCATGCATCATTGTGGAAACCAAGCATTTCTCCAAAACGTTATATATACGTTCCATATGAGCTAAACAAGCTGTATATAAGGATTTCATCTGAATTGGTAAAGAGTTTAATTATACTGTTGTATTTTGAAAACCTGGCACTACTGTCAGACGTAAAGAATAATATAGGAATGTACTTGTCAAAAGTGCCTTGAAATTAAATGTTTACTGGCTCCTTCCTGTGTAAAGTGATTTTAAAATTCTTCCCAAGGACTGGTCTTTGCACATTAACACTAAAGTGTTCAAATTAAGCTTCAGTCCGAATGAAATGTTTTTCCGAAGCAGCACAGATATTGCCCTTATTTCAGAAGCACTGTACAGCCCACGTGGACTAACTAGGAATCACGAGCACACTGTTCATTCTTCATTTTGATTCGCTATTCACACATACTGTGAACATCTCCCTGGAAGTGCTAGAAGGGTGTGTTTAACGCAATGGAGGATGGGGCATAAAACAGGATTTCTTCCATTAGTGCAAACGATCATGGAGCTGGCATTCAGAAGCCTCTCAGTGTTTTGGTATCTGGGTTTTTGTTTCGCTTGACTGCCTTGCACCTTCCGTTGAAGGACGTTCTCGGCGTTCCTGATGTTGGCATTTCGCATGGAGTGACTGAGTGACGTCTCCAGAGCCCTGACCACAGTCCCGTCACATCAGCACACACTTGCTCTTCAGCTTCTCCGCCTGCTGCCTCTGCTTGCTCTTCTTGCCGTCGATCTGCAGACTGACGGAGCGTCGCTTCTCCAGGTTCAGCAGCTCCTGGAAGAGCTCCTTGACGTTGTGGTTGGTTTTGGCCGACGTCTCCATGAAGGCACACTTCCACTTCTTGGACATGGCCTCTCCATCACTCGTCTCCACTTCCCGGTTCTGGGATTCGTCACACTTATTGCCCACCAGCATGATAGGGATGTTCTCCACGTCACCCTTGATCTGGCAGATCTGCTCGAAAATTGGCTTTAGCTCCTCCAGCGACTGTCGGCTGGTGATGGAGTAGACCAGGATGAAGGCGTGACCCTTGGAGATGGAGAGGCGCTGCATGGCGGGGAACTGGTGACTGCCCGTGGTGTCGGTGATCTGCAGAGTGCAGATGCTCTTGTCGCAGCTGATCACCTGCCTGTAGGTGTCTTCAATGGTGGGGATGTAGCTCTCTAGAAAGGTCCCCTTCACAAAGCGGATGACCAAGGAGCTCTTACCGACTCCCCCAGCGCCAAACACCACCACCCGGTAGTCATTGCTTTGCTCTGGCATTGTTCCTCTGGAGCCTTAGGTAGGAAAAAATAAAATACAGTTAAACTTGAAAACGGAGCTATGTGACTGTTTACTGGATCTTCTACATGATATATATGGTTTGTATACAACTGACAATGGTGTAGTATTTGTTACAGTTAATAATTACATTCACATATTCATTTCAACGTTACAAATCTTATACAATTATAAAAAATAGATAGTATGATCTTATGTGTTATGATGTTTGCCCTGAACAGTCTGAATGCCATTTAAAGACGTGTGCATAACGAAGACGGGAAAGATACCACCGTCTGAAACGTACCACCTATGGGCTAGCGCTGATATAACCGTAAATAAGCTGCAACATTGTATCAAACACAATATTCTTTTAAATCCCAAGAAAAAATATCAATTATTATTTGAACAACAGATCTCACAGTTGTACACTTGCGACGAACCTTCGTATGCCCTTGCGAGGCAGTAAAACGGACCTACCATACAGTCTGCATGTAAGATGCGCAGAGATCCGCTAAAAGGTATATTTTCCTCTCAGTATAAACATGCACATCGCCCCACCTAAACAGCGACAAAATACACTATTCCCGTCCGTGTAGCTTCGCAGTTATGCTGTGATATTTCATGTTTGCAACATTACATGAGAGGTCACGCCGTGGACATGACGTGCTTCTTTACGTGTGATCGTTCATTTATTTCAACATACCAGGACCGGAATCGGTCTGCGAAACCAAAAACTCCATGTATGAAAAGCTTTTATAAGAAGTAAAGCAATCGCATTTGTGAAGGAAATGAATTTTTAACAGACACAACATATTTGATAGGGAATCATATTATAAACACCGGCAATACATATAAATAAAATACTGTGCATAACATGATCATCAATAGAATTACTTCGGGGTGAGAATGAAATGCAAAAAAATGACTTACGGTAACAAGACTGAATATTTATGAGACGATTTTAGAAGTCAGATTTCATAGTGAAGACAAGGGGTATTAAAAGGTGAGCCTGAAACAGAGTGGTTCATCCGCACCGAGCTCTGCACCGTGACATGATCGCGCAATACAGCTCCCTTCAGCAGAGAAGCGGTTGCGTAAGTTACACGCCGACGTCACGGAACAGCCAGGGTGGGAGAGACGCGCTTTAATGGCCACGAAGCGACTATCTCCACTGCAAAGCAAAAAAAAAAAAACGGGCAAGAAACGCCTCTGCCAGACTGCTGCCCTTCACGGACGTTTACGCATAGAATGGAACAATAGCAGCGTCTGCCGTGCTGTCACAATTAAGATTCATTATTATGCGGACTCAATTTATTCTAGTGAAAACAAAATACCTGCGTTTCATAATTTTTCGTGCGCTTGCTTAACTATTAGATGAATCATGTCTTCACAACACACTGGTGATGATTAGGTAGCCTATTTTAAACACTCAGCAAAACAATAAAACTGCGTGTGTGGTGATGGTGGTGGGGGGTCATGTAGTATATATTGTATTGTGAGGACCAAATGCCCCCAAATGCAACAATGTGATAAAAAAAAAAATCACATTTGATGTTCTGCGGACCACTTTTTTGGTCCTCATAAGGGGAAACTCATTTTTATATACGTCTGTGACTGTAATCAAAAAACTAAAAATGCCCTAAATCTTGTATTTTGTTTGGTTACTTATGGCTAAGGTTATGGCTATATATATGTATACATATGTGTGTGTGTGTGTGTGTGTGTATGTGTCTGTGTGTATACCTTTTGAATAACTTAAACACAGGGCCATGCTCATCATTCCTAAATGATTGTGTGTACCTTATTCATGCAGGCTTGGTTCTTTTCTCATTGGTGATGTTTATATAAACCCACTGACATCACTCAATATTCATGCCTCTGTCATTTCATTTAGTTCCAGTGACCATAATAATTACTTCACATACAAATTCAAAATATCACTTTTAGAAATGAAAACAGTCAAAACCATAATATATCCAGGCGGTCTACTGCGATACTGATGACGTTCCATCATCGCCGTCATATGAACCCCACCTGAAGGAAAAGACCATTCTCTAAACACTGAAACCTGAAATGAACTGGGGAAAAAAAAGGTGAATTAAAAATAATGCACGTCACTCCTCAGCTATGTTCTTGCAATGTCTTTCCCTTCAGTTCAGGGCTGGCTTTAAGGTTCTTGTCCTGTCTTGCAAGGCTTTGAAGGCTCTGGCTCCTATAGCTGTATACTGGATCTGATTGATGAGTTTAATCCAGATTGCACTCTCAGATTGCAGGGTGTAGGCCTTCACGTAATTCCAATAAATAATAGACAGCCTACAGCGGTAGGTCTGCTAGTTTACAGAACAGCCAGCGTAAGGGATTCCCCCTTGGTTTCAGTACTTAAATGTGAAGGAAAGCTTATTTTAGCCTAAATTTTTTAAAATAACGTTGCTGGTGCCACTACACGTGTTGCTATTTGTCTTGTGTATTCTTATTGTGCCTCAGTATCAGTACTGACCTGCTTTTCGTTCTGGTCCTCGGCGCCTGGGTGCTGTTAGTGTCCACGAGAAACTGGACAGCCGCGATGCCCGTTAGCACGTCAGCATCCACATGTACATCCCCCTGTTGCTGTCTGTTAACTCTTCTCTTCCTTATCGAGCACCCCGCAGTGAGCATTGCATTGTCTCAGTAGTTACAGTTGTCACACTGAGTCCAAAATGCGCTTCAGAGATTCAGTGGTGGGCGTGGCCACCTTCCGCAGCCACTCACACCTTCCAAGTAGATAAGTCCAGATCTCTGCATAACATGGGATGTAACCTACAGTATGCTACTTTCCCTAAACCACTGGTTAGAGACTTGTTATGCATCTCAAAATGTACCTTTTATAGATTCTTTTTTGGGAATGGCCTGGCTTTTATAAGCCGGACAGTGTCCATCCTTAATGGAGGGAATCATTTATGTTCAAAACATATCAAAATATGCAAAATAGTCTAACTGCCTGACTGCAGGTACCAGCTTAAATTGATCTTAAATTGAAGGTTGTTTGTTTTTTTAGCTCATGTCTGGCTTTGACCTTGGTGCTCCATGTCACAGCAACTAAATCCAACAAATGCTTAAAAGCAGAGTTGAATGAGTATAGAAATGAATTAAAACCAAACAAACCACTTGTCCACTGGACCCAATCCCCACTTAACTTCTTAAAGAATCTGGCAAGAATTATGACTGCCATAGTGAATGTGCCCCTGTCTTCAAATGATATACCTGTCCAATGTGAAGTAGCAGCCATTAGACAACTACTGCAGAAACCAAGTATGGATCCACAGGAGCTCAGTAATTACAGACCTGTCTTTTTTGTCCAGAGTACTGGAGACGATAGTTGCTTCTTAACTTCAATCATACTTGGAGACAAATAACATACTGGATATATTCCAGTCAGCTTCAGTCAGGGACACAGCACTGAAACTGCCTTAAATAAAGTTGTAAATGTCATAATAATGGAAACTGATGCTGGCAATGTGACTGTGCTCTTGCTTCTGGACCTCAGTGTGACCTTTGACACAGTTCTCCATTCTACTGTATGACCTAGACTTAAATTTGATGTCAGAATGTGTGAAATGGTGTTGAAATGGTTTAAATCCATCCATCCATCCAT
>JABFEA020000043.1:7293929-7309377 GCA_019775915.2 Cyphomyrus plagiostoma
GGCAACTCCAATCAGCCTCAGGATGTTTTTGGACTGTGGGGGGAAACCGGAGTACCCGGAGGAAACCCCACGACGACCCGGGGAGAACATGCAAACTCCACACACATGAAACCAGGCGGAGACCAGAACCCGGGTCCCAGAGGCGTGAGGCAACAGTGCTAACCACTGCACCACCATGCCACCCCGGTTTAAATCATATTTGACAAATAAATATCAATATGTCCAAGTGTCCAATAACTGCACTCCATTGTCAATGGCGAAATTTGGATTACCACAGGGATCACTTCTTGGTCCTATATTGTTCTCCCTCTATATTTTACCATTATCTAACATAATGAGAATACGCAATGTTAATTATCACACCTATGCTGACCATGCCCAAATATACGTTTCAGTTCCACCTAATGATACTGCAGCTATTGTCACTTTAGCTAATTCCTTTAATGAGGTTAAGAACAGGATGACAGAAAACTTTTTGTTACTAAATTCAGAGAAAACCAAGGCCCTGTTGCTTGGAGGCAAGTCCACGGTTAAGAATGCTATAATCACCACACTCAGCTCTGAGGGGCTGAACATTTCCCTCACGATCTCAGTCCATAATTTGGGTGTCAGCTAAGATAAAAGCCTCTCATTGAAATTGCAAGTGGATGGAGTGTCGAAGGTGTGTTTCTTACAGCTATGTAACATTGATAAACTATGATGCTTTCTTACCATTCAAGACCCTGAAACTAAAACATTGCTTTTGTATACAGTTAGTTAGGCTACTGTTATGCTCTGTTTTTTGGGAGCACAAACTGCACACTAAACACCTTAAATCATATTCAAAATGCAGTGGCTTGACTGGTCACCAGGAGCAGGAAGTTTCAACGTATAAAAGCTGTACTTATTTTCCTACACTGGCTTCCTGTTAGGTTCAGGACTGACTTCAAAATTCTCTTCAAGGTCTAGCTTCTGCCTACCTGACAGAATTACTTCAGGTTTACAGGCAGCATCGTCTGCTCAGATCACAGAAAGCAAAGTGACAGTGGGTGGTAAAGCATTCTGCTACAGCTGAGCTTACCCACAACATTACACATAACACATTGCTAGTCCTGCTGTATGTGCCATTTTTGATTTTGATTTGTCCTTGTCCATTAATGTGTCAGTGCATGTTCTGACCCCCCAGGCTCTCTGCCGTCCCACAAGTCCGAATGGTGCCCGGGGTGGGCTTCATCTGAGCTGGAGTCCTAGTTCATTCCCGTGGAAGGCTGACATTGTGGATGTGACCTATGAACTGTAATGTTCTGGGTGCAGCCTTCAATCTGACACCCTACACAGGCTGGCATGGAGACCTGACTCACTGATGGACTTTGGCTTTGTCGTTGACCACAGGGGCCGTCTGTTGACCTCAGGCACACAGAGGTTTTGTCTTATATTTGGGAGTTTTTGGTTCCTCTTCTCTATTGTCATCTTTGTCTTCCTATATCCCCTTTTTTGAATTATTCTGCATAAATGATGCAGGAATGCATCACAACACCCCCATGTAGAGCACCTTGGGGTGACTCTGCCGTGAAAGGTACTTATTAAAATAAATTGAATTGAATTTTCAACCTTGGTAATTAATAATCAATCGAAATAACAATTGCTTATGTAGATTTTAATGATTTTTTTCATTTTCACCCTTACAGGTATTCCTGGCAACATTTTAAGCATGAATTGAAAATTAAATCTGGGCTTCACTCAGCTATCACTGTAGTGGGATGTCTGTGCTTTTAAACAATTAACACCTAGTTGTGATGGACCAAAGGTCACGGAGACAATCCATCTGAATACTGAGGTGTGTGGACCTCCCATGACACTATAGGCATCGACTGTGATGTTTCATTAAACTTTTACAGACTTGTCGCTGATCCCCAAATGCTGCGTCGGTGTTTCCACTGGGCCCACCAGCAGCGACTGTGGTGTAGTTGGGAGGGGCATCAGTGGAATCCCCCCGGGGTGTCACCCAGCTTATTTATCCCCTAAGGTTCAGATGCCATGCCAAGGAAGGCATGATACACAGTGTCAGATCTAGGCGTTAATTTTGATATTTTGAGCATGAATTGTTGTCGGCCAGAGCTGAGGATTTTATTAAGGAGAAATATTTGGAGGAACTGATATGACTCTATGAGCGAAGAATTTAATGTGACATTTTTGGTGACCGGTAATATCCGTACAGGGGCCGCACCAGGGAGGGTCTCGGGGGTACTGTAGCTACGCTTGTGATAGTCATAGCCTCCCCTTAGCACCACCAATAAACTTATGTGTTAGAATTTTTTATTTTGAATGTCATCGTAACTGTCACGGAGCGGGTACTGCGCATGTGCATGTTTTTATTTGTATACGTGCGTCGGGGGTATTGCTGTAGAAATTAAACTTGTGGCGACCAGCACATCCTAAATTCTAGGGCACCCTCGCCGAAAAGTGAAGCAACCCCATAGCACCGGTAAAAGAAAATCTCTGGCGCCCCACTGTGTCCATGCAATGGATGGTGCAACTGTGACGTCATGTCGTCTTTTTTATTTTTTACTGTAGATTTATAAAGTTTTTCTTTCTCCTTCCAAACCCATGCATGTTCCTTGGAATTTTGTCGTTCACGTGGTTCTCATTTTAAAAAGTAATTGTGTTACGGCTTCCCTCCGTCTCGGTGACGGGCTGCGCCTTTGCCGTGTCCTGTACTCCAGACCGACTGGGGCGGTAGTAAGAGCACAAGCGCCAGAGCGCTGCAGACATTATCTGTGGTACGGTACAGTCGGGTGAGCAGCGGAGGTGAGTCGTCCGGCTCTTCCTGGAGGTTTAGTCCTAAAATTATTCGGTGCTGGATTTACATTTTCATATTAATACACGAATTCCGCTGCTTTTGATCGTTCACTATATATAACCGACTATCCCGAGAGATCACTGGTTCACTTTGGCGGCTGTTTTTGGCTGAACTAAGTTAAGTGAAAGGGGAAAGGTTTTTGACGTCATGGATAAATACATTTAAGGTTTTTAATGAGGGACCTACCTATTCACATTTTAGGTACGGGGGCACTTTTTAGAATGAAAGAAGTGTTCATATTTTATTAGACTAGGTAGACAAGATAATCCATAACATTTCAGTTAAAAGTACTTGGATTTCACATGCGCACTGACTTATTGCTGTGTGCTGATTGTTCTCCTATAATCATGCATGTGTCACTAATGTTAATATGAAACGGCCTGATGAGTCTTTAAAACCAGCAAAGACACCAGTCAGAGCACAAAAAGAACGGAACTATTTAGTCAAGCATATGAGCCTTTCAGTTTTTAAATATTTTGTAAAACCTGAAGTAGCTCATATTCTCCCCCCTGACATGGATTATCTGGTCACCCTAATTAAAATTACTCCCCAAGTAACTGTTAAATATTTGACAGCTAAACTTGAAGATACTTGCGTCGATCCCATTCCAGGCCTTAGCGAGGAATGTCTCACTAACTGACATACAACAGTTAAGATTAGCGATCGTAAAATTTAATGGCGAATAAATGTTGGAATAATGCAGAGAGTAAATAAAATGGGGTTCCATGGTTAGCTGGCTCCTCAACACTCCTGTATGAGTCCTTTATGTATGTATAGAGGGCACTTGTATCAGTGTACATAGTTTCTGTTTGTAGAACTTTGTCCCTTAGAACAGTTTTTTTTTTAAATCGAGAGGTAAGGGAAGTGCTCTGGGGTGTCACTGGTTGTGTAACCTAGCTATTCTCCTGCAGTAACTGAGGTATGTCCTGTACCTGTCTGGCTTACTAAAATATTCTGTGGCACAGTACAGTACACTGGGTACCCAAAAGGCTGTGGGTCTCTTTGGGACCCTGCAGTGTGGTTCTGGGCCTTAACAGAGGTGACAGAGTGCAGTTGTTTATGGAATAAATTGCAAAATGAATCTTCAGATTATCTGGTTAGCAAATAGCCTATTTAAATGAAACATCTGAAATTACATAGTATGACTGTATTCACTTCACTAGAACCAGATACAGATATTTTGAAAGTACCACATCGGTCAAATGTTATGAATAATTTTAAAAAGATGTTGTGATGCTGCAAATATATCTGATAAGGTCACAAATTTATCTACATATCTACAATTGCAAATCCAAATAAATAATACATTATGTTGTACTATATGTACAACCCAGGAAATGAAATAAAGGAAACGTATAAATTACCATTTTTTGGAAGTGAGTTTTACAATGATTTAGCTTTAGCATTATCTTTGCCTATTAGTGATATAGATCATTTAAAAATTCAGTAACAAGAGTCACAATGGTGAGAGAATAGATATGTGTTTTAAACACAGATCAGGATGTGTAGGCTGAGATTACATAACTGAGCTGTAGCCAGTACATGGGCTGAAATGATGTCATCAGCAGTGTGATGTAAGACGTGCTGAAATGACATAACTGACCTGTAGCTGCTGAGTGTGCTGAAATGACATGACTGACCTGTAGCTGCTGAGTGTACTGAAATGACATGACTGACCTGTAGCTGCTGGGTGTACTGTAATTATTTGACTGATCTGTGGTTAGTAGTTATCCTGAAATGACTCATCACTGCTTCATAAAACTTACTGAAATGACATAACAAACTGAGCTGTGCTCCATACACAGGGTACGACAGCTGTGTCGGGACTATGACAAGCGTGGCGACAAGTCCAAAAGAACAGATCCTAGTGCGGTTCCTTGACGGGGCTGCGCGGGGAGATGGAGCTCTGGTGTCCAGCATGCTTCTGCAAGCTGGGTTCCTGCTGAACGTGAGTGGAGACGACGGCTGGACAGCATTGATGCTGGCAGCTCGCAGCGGACACTCCGATGTGATAAAGGTCCTGCTTTCCAAAGGGTGAATATGCGGCTTTTCTGCTAATTCCCTGGCTAATTCTGCTTTAGACCTTGTGTTTACTGAAGGACAGTTGTCTCCCATCATATCACTGGTGGGAACATTATAGTGACCCATTGATAAATGGAGGTAGGTGTCAGCATTAAGCAGCCGGACACAAAAGTTAGAGTTGGTCTTCCATTTGTCTTCCATCTGCTGTTACTGGTCATGCAGAGGCACCTGGGGTCTGTCCCACACAGCACTGGGCACAAGGCCTGGAGCACACCTTGAATGGGATGCCAGTCCATTGTGTTGTTAAATAATGCAGTTTTAAACTCTGTAATGAAACCAGAAAATATGAATAAATTGTTTTGTTTTTAATATACTCCCTCTGTCTCTCTCGTTTTAAGGTGTGACACATCCTTAGTAAACAAATCTGGTCAGACGGCGTATGACATCGCCAGATTCTGGGGACATAAACACGTGGCCGGTTTGCTGTCGAACAGTAAAACAGGTGACGATCATCGGTTTCTGGACAAGGTGAAAGCGGAGGTGCCTGAAAATTTCTTTAGCAGGGAGTTTCTGGACAGAAGATGTGAGAGGAGGGTTGACGGAAAGTGGCTGGAGGCTAAGCGGAGATCTCCAGACACTGTGTACATCCTGTTCTTCAACCTGAACCCGCTGGTCACCTCTCAGGCAGAGGAGCTGGGTGTAGGTGGGCCAGACATTAAATTATGCAGGCTGAGGGTACAGTCTGTGCAAAATCTGCTGGCAAAGCTTGGGACCACCCTAGTTTTTCTTGGGGTGGAGAAGCAGGTGAGCCCTCCTCCCCCCCCAGGAGATGAGGATGGGCTTACGGCCTGGTTTGCTCTCAACACCGATGAAGATCCTACAGAGCATGTGCAGCTCTCCGGATCGAGCCATTTCTTCGTTAAACCTCCCATGCCGGGCCTTTTTGCATTAAGCGAAGAGGAGGCGGGTAAGTGCAGCTCGCAGTACCCGCCAGCCACTGTGAAATAACCTGCCTTGGAGTGACATCTCAGGTTAGTGTCTTCATGTCGTCCCAGGGGTCATCGCACAGGCACGGTCAGTCTTGGCCTGGCACAGCCGATACTCTTTCTGCCCAACATGTGGGAGCAAGACCAGGGTAGATGAGGGCGGCTACAAAAGGACGTGCATGAAGGAGGATTGCCCAAGTCATCACGGTGTCCACAACACATGCTATCCCCGAGTGGGTAAGACCTTTCTTTCTTTCTTTCTTTCTTTCTTTCTATCTTTTTATCTGTCTGTCTTTCTTTCTGGTGGAATCGCGTATAAGAGCTGAATTTGTGTTTTGAGAGTGCAGGCAATGTCCCTGCTTTTGTGTTAATCTGGACTTTGTTTCTGTTCATACAGGCGTGCTACATGTGAAATGGTGATTGTGGGTTCTTTTAGCTTGTGTTTCTAATGGTGAATAAATAAAGGGGGTTAAAAGCCTTTCTTTCTTCCTTGTCTTTCTTTCTTTCACCTTTCCCCTCGCACTGTGGCACGGCAAAAACTTTACCGTAGTCCCCATACCACGTCACACTACAGACTTAAAACTAAAAATGTGTAAACTTTGTTGCTTTATATACATCTGGCCTACATGGAACCAGCTACACTAATATTTACCCCATGCAGATCCAGTGGTGATAATGCTGGTGATTCATCCTGGAGGAAACCAGTGCTTATTGGGCAGGAAAAAAACATTTCCGTCCGGAATGTTCTCGTGCCTTGCTGGATTCATTGAGCCAGGTGTGCTGACCCCCACCCCAGCTATGACTAATTTGACACTGGTCCCTCTGTGCTGAGGAGTAACACCTATGTGTGCTTTGTCGAAGCAGGGGAGGGGATAGAGGATGCGGTGAGGAGGGAGGTGGAGGAGGAGAGTGGGATCAAAGTGGGCCCTGTCCAGTACATATCTTCTCAGCCTTGGCCCATGCCATCCTCATTGATGATTGGATGCCTAGCAGTTGCCGTGTCGACAGAGATTAAAGTGGATGGAAATGAAATCGAAGAGGCTCGTTGGTTCACCAGACAGCAGGTGAGCAACGTGAGTAGCTGGGGATACAGTTTGGCACATTCACAGAATTGACTTATGAGTTTTTCTGACTTGCAGGTGATCGATGTTCTTCGGAGAGGAAGCGAGCCAGCGTTCATTTTGCCGCCAAGGCAAGCAATCGCGCATCAGCTGGTGAAACACTGGATCAGCATGAATGCAAATTTGTAGGCACAGCGAGGACCCGCCGCGTGTGTGGGACTGGACTGGACAGGCGAGAGATGGATGTGCCAGTCCGTGTTCTTCCACTCCCTTCTTATAGAAGGTTCATCTAGACACCAAGCAGCACTAGTAGATCATCTTTTGCATTCACATCCCCCTGTTTTGTTGGTGATTTCCTTTTATGGCGGTTTGCATTGGCCTGCATGACCTGGCAGCATCACTGGGGGTAACACAATGCCACAAGCAATGTGTCTGTTCTATCTATAATTTTCTATTTTACATTGTTGAGAGCTGCAGTATTTTTAGAAAGAATATACAAGCAGCTGCAGACAGCTGATCCGGTTAGGATTTAGTCATGGTGACGGGCTCAGCTTATGTTAACATGAGTGTGCTGATTCTGATTAAGGGACCGTTACCAGGAGCAGAACTTCCGGGAGGATATATTGAGGGTGGTGTGTGGGTCTGCAGATTAAGGCTGTGCCCATGAGGTCACATTCAAGGTGAGCAGAATGATGTCACCATCAGCAGCTCCAGGGATTGGCTTACTTTGCTCTCTGATCTGCACTTATATGTCACTTTTGGCAACAGCATTTGTTAAAGAAATCAATATGTCATAAGATCCAGAGTCTATATATTTAAAATAGGAAATAATATATTATTACATCATTTAGTGTTTATGTATTCCAGTCAAACTGTCACACTGATGCTCAAAATATGAAACTTAAGAATGACTGCAGTCAAAACAGGAATTTAAGTCTGGCTGTTGGACTCATACCATATTTTATGAACTTAGACAAGGGTGTGTTTAAGCTGTAATCTACTGTCGTCAGTTATGGCAGAAAGTTACCGATTTCTTTACCAAATACTTAATATAAGAAATTGTTTTGCATGTTTTTAATAAAATATGAGGTGAGGATCGTATCAGTGTTGTCTATCAGGTCCTGCTCGGTATGGATATTAGGTATGAAAAATCAGAAATATGTCCTCCATGTCGCAGAGCTTTATGTATTTTAAGCATATTAAAAAGCCTCATATGAATCTGGCTCTGACTGACAGAAGCCTCTTCAGGTAGGAGCCAGCAAGCCTGAGCAAACAAGGCTTGACGTTGTTGATCGTTTATCTATTCTGATCCTGAGGGACTCCTCAAGAGGTGGCCCACGTGGAGTGGAATGACCCTGAAGACATTTTAGTGTCAGCACGTTTGTAGACTGGGTCCTGTAAACAGGAGCACGGATTTTCACTCTAGCTGGGAATGCAGAGGCTAACCAAGTACCAAGTAAAAGTGTCGTAACCGGCATTCGTGTAATCAGCATCCTCAAGTAACTGACAGTTCTAAAATGTCAGTATAAATAATAATAACATTGTTTTGTTAAAAGTTGGCCAATACATACACTGCTCACAAAATGTATTGGGATGTTTGCGTAATTCAGTAAAAATGTATTGGTTTCATAACAGAAGTCCATTGACAACTCCTTTGACTGACTCGTACAATTCTAGTCATTTGGCTGTGATTTGCAGTTGTAGTCCTTGGCTCTTAAAGGGATATTAAACTCAAATTTTCGGTGTTTTATGTTATTGCAAAGGTGTTGCTAATTTAAAAGCACTTAATGAAACTGCATGTTAATGAACTTTTTTTAACTCAGAACAGCTCTTTTAGAACTATAATTTGGATTTCAGTTTTTTACTACTTGAACTGAATGTTTGATTTAAATGTACTGGTTGCTGTATATATTTTTGTAAACGAATGAATAACTTAATGATTTTTCTTATGAAACTAATAAATGTACCATATGTTTACTGAATTAAGCACTTGCATGTTGGTTCCGTACATCTACAGAGCAACACGCTCCAGTAACCTTTCCAATTGTTCTGCTGCCGTTTACCTCATTATCTTGTGTTCTGCCAAATATCTGACTTAAAATAACAGTGCGATAACCATTAGTGTGTGTGCATGTGTATAATAGGATTAAAGTAAGTGTAAGAAATGTGTTGCGTTTGTTTTTCAAAAGTAACATTCAACTGTCTGAAAAGTTCAGCTGTCTGGCAGTTGGAGGGGTACATTTGCTGTATATGGGAATTGGCATTTTACCGGCAAACAGAAAGCAGTTAGCATTCTGGGCACGGTCACGATTAGTTACATCAGAATAGTGCGCTAATGACCCATCTAATGGTGCATTTTTATTTACTCGTGGTAGCATAGATGGACTGTGAGCCATTACGTATGACTCATTAATTTCCATTCGGAGTCGTCCCAGATATTACATCGACCTGCAGATGCCTGGAATGCTTAGCCTGTCTATATCGGGAACCACTAACCGACGAGCAGCACTAGTGGTTCTCATACCCCGCCGGTCCTGCCCAGGGTCAGAGCTTCTGTAGTTATGTGTTAACTGGATCCTTGGCACTCATTCAGGCTGAAGAGGTCCATGGAGGGGGAGCACAGGGATTAGCTCTCCTGAAGATGGTCTAAGGTGGCCTTCCCATAAGCAGGACATCCACCCGGGGAACCTTGGATGGTCCTGGTAAGTTTGTGTGACCAGATCATTCATGTCAGGGAGGAAACTTTGAGCTTGGACAGGATTTATAAACTACAACTTCACATGGAGTTCACTAAAGCACTGAGTTCCTGCTGTGTGCTGATTGGTTAGTCTCTATAATCTTTCATGTGTCACTAATGCTAATGTGAAACAGCTGGATGAGTCTTTCAGTCAAGGAAACAAACCAGTAAACGTACAAGACAAAACAAACAATTTAGCATAGCGTGCGAGCCTTTCAGCTTTACAGTAGTTAGTAAAACCTGAAGTTGCTCGTAGTGTCTCCCTGACATGGATTACCTAGTCATCGTAGGTAAGTCACAGCGTGTGGCTGACAGACCCAGCCTGCTCCATACAAGGCCACATCTGTAGATAACAGGTTTGAAACACCCCCAACCCCCCACCAATGTCAGTCTTCAGCTATACGAATGTCAAGCACACATGAGCAACAGAGAAGATGCACTGGGTATATTTCAGCCAGACTTCAGACTGAGGAACTCGGTCAGCTATGTATTCCTTTGCGGAGCCCTGGGCACCTTATCTTAAACGTGAGCATGACCTGGTGACCTTGATACAGTAAATCATACTATAGTAATGTACACAGCAAGCTTACCAAATTCACAGATTGGTGTCACAGGACTGAAGGAATGTCAAAATTAACCATAAAATCAATAGTAAGAATAAAATAGGATTTAAATATATCTGAATGACGAATAGGTCGCTTGCAATGGCAGTCCCCTAGAAATGGAGATTTGAGGTCTTTTTAGCAAAACCAGACCCAGAAGTTCTGAGTGCAGGTCCGGCACAACACTGTCTCTGTCAAACAGAGATACTGCTTGCTGCACAGTAATATTTTGCATACCTCTCTGCCGAGGATGAATGAAATAGAACTG
This sequence comes from Cyphomyrus plagiostoma, assembly GCA_019775915.2. Taxonomy (NCBI): domain Eukaryota; kingdom Metazoa; phylum Chordata; class Actinopteri; order Osteoglossiformes; family Mormyridae; genus Cyphomyrus; species Cyphomyrus plagiostoma. Next base: position 7,304,445 of record JABFEA020000043.1, read on the forward strand.
CTGGGATTTAGTCACAGCTTCATGAATAATCCTGAAAGTGCACTATGGCTGTACCAGAACAGGATGCTCTAATGGGATTTTCCATGTTCTGTTCATTTCTGTGTTGAGAAGTATTTCCCCAGCTATTCATTATTTTATTTTTACACTCAGAGAAGCTCTTCCTGAAGTATTAAAGGCACCTCAGATTTACATCAATGCCATTTCATCCCAGCGATGGATAATTCAGAGAACACAGGGACCCAGAACACTTGCTGTTTTCATAAACGGAATTGACTCATCCCTCCTTGTCATTAGGACTGGGAAATGAACCCTCTGCCATCCGGGGTGCAGCTCAAGTCCAGCTATACTGCATATGAAGGTATTGCCTGTTTCAGGACGCTAGTGGCCAAACCCGGGGCAGAAGAGGGGGCAGTAAGTGTGGAAACATGGAGCGACAGGGCATTAATACAAGAGCAGCTGCATCTCCACATACAAATACCAGTTAATAGGGCAGCATCCCCATACAAACTCAAAGGGTAGTGTGATCTTTCTCAGTTCCATGCACAGTGACTAACGTGCAGGGGGATGAATGTCGGTCCAAGTAAACGGCATTAGGCAAAATGAGTCAACGATTTTAAAATCTGCATAATACTTCAGCAATTTCAGTCATCCGTGCAGTAAACAAAAAAATCTCATCAGACTTAGTTTTATTTGCATGGCTTTATTCTATCCATTGTTAAAAGTGTTACATTGTGATAAATTAACAAAGCACAATATTTAAGGGCTGGAAAAATTCTACAGTGATGCTCATTTTCTGAAAACAGAGACCCTTGTTAAAACGTGAGAGGAAGACGAAGTCTTACAATGTTTAAATCACTATCAAGTAATTTAAGCAAGTAAATTACTAAAAAAAATTGAACATAATTTCAGAAATATAGTTTTAAGATTAAAAAGTTAAGACCTAACATTCCCCAGGTGATGACTGAACAGTAAACAAAAATCCAAATAGCTGGTCAATATATCAATAAAAAAACAGACAGATGATTATTCCAACATCATCAAGAAGTCTTTCTAATTTGTACTTTTTCTTTGTTTTGCAAATATGGTAGCGTATCTTATAAAGAAATAGTAGACACTGCAAATGATTTCCTGCCACCCTGACCAGCATAAAAACAGTATCTACCTATTCGGAACCATAATTATAGGTCTTATGCTGATTGGATTAGGCATTGCCCTGGTTTATCAAAGATTGAAGTAAACAGTGACAGCCGCTCAAAGCCCCGCTAGGCTGGCCGGAATGGCAGAGCTGTTGGCACTGTGACTATAGATCGCAAATTGGATAACATCACTGTGACTATTGATTGCAATTGGACAAGATCATGGAGAAGCTCACAGCTCTGCAAAGGATTGTGGATGCCTGAGACCAGTGTCGACATTAGAAGAGCTGCCAAATTACAGCTTCTTGCTCGAAAACCCAAACAACCCTATCCTATCTGCTTTTGGCTCCCCCCTAATCAACATTGGCCTCAAACAAGGCCGCTGCTGAATTAACAACTCCCCCGGAAGAACAAGGTAGTGAGACTCTCTTGCATTCCTCTCTCCTAACCCCAAGGACACCGGGATACACACACACATATACATATGCACAGATACGCACTCCCCCCCATCCCTCCATCCTATGCATTCGCCACTTCATACCCTCAGCGTGAACAAGCGGATCTGTGACCAGTGTCTCTATGGCTGCAGGACCGGATGGCTGTCTGTCTATGCTGGACTACATCCACCTCCCATTTTCCCTCCCCTGTTGCAAGTCATGACTTTTTATGTTGTAAGGTGTAGTGACCATGTGTCATGCCCTGCTCCGAATGATCCTCGTGTGTGCCACGCCCACCTCATTACCTCATGTCTATGCCTGATTGTTCTCACCTGTTCCTTGTTAGTGCCTGCTAGTCCTGTGTATTTAGTCCTCGTCTGAGTCAGTCTTCCCCAGACTTGTCATTGATGTTAGTGATGCTCAATGTTTTCTGCTGCTAGTTTGACATCCGTCCCGTCTTCCTTAATAAATCCCTGTTTTTACCCGACTTCCTGGTTCCTCTCCCCTGCTTGCCCGCTCGCCCGACCACGGATCGCGACACCATGTGCTTATGTTGCTGCGGTGTTTTTTTCTGTTCCTACATTATATTCCCTACTGGAGTACAGTCTGGGGGCTGTTTTTTTTATTCTCCCCCTCTCTCCTCATGTAATTCTGTTTCTCTGTTCTTCCTATATCCCCTGTCTTCCTGACCTGTCTACCCCCTATAATGTGATGTTTGTATATGTATGGTCAGGTCAATGGCCAATTTTTCGTTGGTACTAGTGACATAGTGTATTGCAACAGCAATAAAGTTTTTTTTTCCACCATCATCATCTGACTTGCTGCCCCCCCCCCTCCGCCACACCATACCATCGTACACTCATCATGCATTTGTTTATTTGCAGAATGTGTCCCAGAGATATGGCGCGTTGTTTTCAATGTAGTCGGGGTCTTTTTCCGTGGCCTCTGTGATGAGAGGAGACTCCGGCAACATGACCTGAATGCTGAAGTTCTCAGCAGGAAGCTCCATAGTGGAGAAAAGCTCTAGATCCAGTAGCTCTGGGGTGACCTACGAGGAGGATGGGACATAGCCCTTCAGTAGACTGGCCAGAACATAACGTGTAAAAATCACCACAAAAACAGCTGCAATACCCTACTTGGACAGTAACTTTGACCACTTCATTGACATACATTTACAATTCATTTAGTAGACACTTTTGTCAAACGTGATGTAACTGTGCATCCTTCAGTACACACCCACATACTGTATATCCAAAATGTATCCGTCCATACTACTTTAAAGAATTATTTTCTCCAGAAGCTCTGAATGAACCAGCAACATTCTGATTACTGGTCCTTAAAAGGTATACCACCCCATGTCTGTCTATTAATGAGGCATTTCTGTTAATTACATTTTTTTAAACTATGAATTGTTGAGCCCAAACAAAACAATATTGCAACTATGTATCACATTTTGTGGCAGCTATTGGCTGTGAACAGTAAAGCAGCCAGCCTGGTGAGAGTAATATGGAGGAAACGGGAGCAGAACACATCACCTCATGCGCAGACAATGTCCCCCACTGTCTGATAGAACTGCAGGCAGGGTTTGGGATCAGCGGGAAGAGGTATCCCAGATTCCTGTGGATGACAGTGACAGCTGGGGTATACAGCATCTGAATCTGCCATTTCCATCTGAGCTGCCCCTCATCTCCAGGCAAAGCGGCACAAAATGCACTTTGAAGCATTTTCACATGGTTTATGTACTTATATCCAAAGTGACATACAAAGCAGAGGGCAGGATCAGACAGTCCCTGAAGTGATTGGGCAGGCGGGACTAAGGGCAAAATCACTCTGCTGAGCCTAGGATTTGAGCCGGTGACCATCTCATCAAAGACACAGCATCCTAACCTGCTGAACCACACATGACCCCCACCTCTGTCTGATGGAAAACAATTTACCTCCATTATCAGCAGGGGACATTAAACCTATCTATCCATCCACACTACCTTTACTGATTACATAAGTGTTCATCCGGTGTGGGATCGTCGTGCCTCACACTTATCCCAGGCAAGCTATGGCCTCATTGGATGGGACACACACACACACAGTCCATGTACTGAAAATTTTAAGGGAACTTAAATGATTATGTAATGATTACAAACACGTACACACACGTGTATGTATTCATATCTTTGTGGGGACTGTCCATTCATTTCCACGGGAAAGAACCCAAATTCCAACAGCGACAACCTTAACCCCGAGCCAGCCCTAACCTTAACCATAAATCGAAATAGGTTTTCATTTGTTTGGTTTATAAGCAATCAAACAAAATGCATGACTTTTGACATTTTTAGTTTTTTGATAGCAGTTACAGATTTTCTAAAATTGAGTTTCCCCTCATGGGAATGAAAAAAAATGGTGCCCAAAACGTCAAGGTAACTGGTTTTTTTTATCACGTTGTGGGGAACTTGGTTCAAACCCCCAGCTCAGGAGGTAAAGGTAAAGTGCTCACTACTGGCCAACCCTGACAGTGATCTACAGTGTGTTTGCTTGTTTATTTTTTATGCATTAAAGTGTGAAACTGTAGATGATCTATATCTGAACAACAACAAGTTTGTGTTTAATTGTTTTGGCCTATCTGGGTGTTAGACAGACGGCCCAAGTTGACAGGCTCAGCACTCATAATGAAGGTGAATACAGGCATTATATGGGCATTCAGCTAATGTGCAGCTGGCAGGCTCAGCACTCATAATGAAGGTGGATACAGGCATTATATGGGCATTCAGCTTATGTGCAGCTGGCAGGCTCAGCACTTACCCAGTCCTATAGAGGGTGAGCAACACCAACACTGGAAAAATGAGGAACATCGGGGGAAGAATAGCATACAAAATGTCTTCAGTATCTGGAAAGAGAGTGTAGGTCTTTAGCCATTTTGCGCTTATTGTCTAAGCAATGTCACATATGCTAAAAAGCACTGTGCATGTAGTCCTCAGTTTACAAAGGAGATTCGTATCCTAAATCTGTCTTTAAGTCGAATTTGTAGATAAGTCAGAACATTAATACAGTACATAATAATGATGCGGTAACAGTAAAAATGAACTACATACAGTACTGTGCTGTACCCTGAGGCGATGAATTACAGAAGCCGTATAATGTATTCACGAGCATCACAAAGCAGTGTGTGCGCTCTTTACTATGAACCACTGTATTTAACTTAATTTTTTATATAATAGGCTTTATGGTAGTTCATCTCTAAGTAGGAGTTGTCTGTAAGTTAGGCATTTTCAACCCTGTATTGTGTAACCTTTCGATTATATTCATTATGTCTTTAAGTGATATGACAATACGCTTTTTCTTTTTTATCAGACATCTAATTTTTTA
>JABFEA020000043.1:7341427-7367334 GCA_019775915.2 Cyphomyrus plagiostoma
GAATGCTTTCAGCACCTTGTTGAATCAATGCCACATAGAATTAAGGCAGTTCTGAAGGCAAAAGGGGGTCAAACACCATATTAGTATGGTGTTCCTAATAATCCTTTAGGTGAGTGTAAAATAACATTACATTAATGCACAAGAACCTCGTACAGATACACTGCCATTTCCAGTAAATAAGTGGAATGATAGGACTTCTGCAGCAAGCTATCTGCAATCTGAGTTACTGTTACCTGTGGTTGAGCAGCCTGAGCCCTACTTTATTGTGAAAGAGCAGCAACTTACAGAACTGTGAATCAGTAGATCAAAAAATGACTAACTCCCCCTGGTGGCACACTCATGCTCAAGCAACTCTGATGCCTAAATATATCTAAACTTCACTCAGACTTTCAATACAAAGACCCAGGACGAAGGTATTAACTCTCTTTGAAATCAAAAAAGGCACCAAAATTTCGTTAAAGCCTCTTGTTTCCACACGTTATCAGACTATTATGATACTAACGTTGTCTCACATTGCCACTCTTACCTCATGCGGTACTGTCTACACCATTGCTATTACTTGTATGGAATTCATATTGTACTGTATACTGTATTATTATGACATTCCCACTGCTGCTATGTGTTAATACTGATGACATCGTTATTTATGTAACCTACTTCACCCTTAATGCTGCTACAGGTCATCCTGCTGGCATATTTGTTTGTTTGTTTGTTTGTTTACATCATATTTATGCACATCTTCACTACTATTGCTTGGTACTTGTATTTATCTTTATTGCTTAGGAGACACACGGAAGCACACATGGAAATACATATATGCACTCACCAAGGACCGAAAAAGTGCTGTTGCTTCTCATACAGGATGCTATGCAACCTTCTAATATTATAATATATTCAACTGTCATCAAACATTTAATTTCTGCTGCTATTTGCTTTTGGCTGATACCAGGTCCTTTGCTGCTACTATAGGCATCTGAAGATGTCCATTTCGTATATATATACAATGTCATATAATCGGTGTGTGTGTATGTGTGTGTATACACACACACACACACACACACACACACACACACATATATATATATATATAGTATTGTATAATTTTTCTTAATTGTTATATTGTATAGTCTCTTAATTCTTTTTTAATTACTCCTCTGTCCCAGTAAAGGTTATCTTATCTTTATATACATTATCTTGCTATGCCAATGAATCATGAATCTGAATCTGGCTGGCATTAAGATGGTTGTCATTTGTAGCATAAAACATGAGCACACTGTTGATACATTTTGGAATGTTCCATGGGGGCTGTGTTTTTATTGCAGTTATGTGAATGTGAATTTTGCAGCCTATACAAATAGTATTCAAGGCCTGCCATGGCTGGCTGGCAGTCATTATGACAAGGGTTTCGAGTCATGGAAGGGACTAAAGGACACATTCCTCCATTATGGTGAGGAGTTACTCAGTGTCACACCTAGAGTTGTCACTCTGTAATCGATGTCTTGTGTGTTAAATGCCTGCCGATATTGATATTCCATACTTCTACAGCTAGCTGTGGATTTACCTCTACTAATTGTTTCATTTGAGATTTTTTTGTTATTTGAATTCTAACTGCTATTTGTAATCTGTTAGTTGGTGTTTGCATAGGTGTTGCCACCATTAAATCTGAGGGGGACGTGTCCCTCTCACATTTCATAATTATTCGTTTGGACCCCCCCACATTTAACATAAAATATTGGTTATATGCCAGTGTGTCCCCCCCATATTCAAAATGCTTCTGACGCCCCTGGGTGTTTGCAACTGCTGGTTTGATCCAAAACATGCCATTAAATTAACAGTTTAATGTAAAACTATCATTATGCTATATACCACACTGTTATGGAAATGGGATTCTTGGAGTTCCTTTATAGCGCCTTCCCTCTTATGAAGTTGTTCTTTACAAGGACATGGCTGTCAGTAATCTGTATAATCTGGGACATTTTAATTGATTATTGTGCAAGGGTGATCTGCTACGGCTATGTCCATCTGCTACGGTTGGTCTTACCTGTCTGTGTATCACATAGAGAGCATGTTAGGATAGATGATAAAAGAATTCGTATAAAAGATGCTACCATCCTTGCACATTTTCCTACAACTGCATTGTGCCACGGTATTGATAAAGCTGTGCAAATTTGTTACCCAAGCTATTATGAGACGCAAGATAGATTTACCTGTACAGTCATTAAGAACTTAGGGGATTGCAAATTAATGCTTGAAATTGCTAGGATGACTGGCAGAGAAAATTACAAAATTAAGAAGCATGCAGCAGAATTGAGAGCCCTTAGGAAAAGGTTAGATAAGCGGAAAATGAAAATTGTTTCACTAGTTAAGCTCTTCCTCACTATGCAAGTGCTATCAAAAGAAGTTTTTAGAAATACTTGATGATTCTGGTGCCACCAATAAATCAAGACCAACAAGATGTGTAAAGCTAGATTTTCGACCTCTGTTGACAGGCAGACAACGAGTGAAGTGCTCAGGCTGAGACACCACCAAGGAGGTGGCACTGTGATGATTTGCACTGCAATAATTGGTGGTGAACTGATCAGTTATTGACAAGTTCCCGAAGGTGCAAATTTGACTGCAGATGTTTATATTCAATTTCTCGAAAACATCTTTGTGCCATGGTACAGAAGTAGAAAAATTATAGACATACATTATACCTGCAGAAATTCAGTATGACATGTCAGTGGAAGAAAGATTAATCTTGGTCATGTCTGCCCATTACTAAATAAACTCTTTATCTTGGGTAACTGCTTTGGAGAATCATTACAAGTACTATTCTATTTATTCTAAATAAACATAAGTAAATAACTAAATAAATAAATTCCTGCATTCCTGCAACAGTGACCTTCATAAACCTATTGTTTTTATTGGTATTGTATAGGTTCATATAACAGTGCAGGAACCATGAAAAAAAGACTATTATATCATAAATATCGCATAGCATGTGACATGTTTTTGAGCACCTATTTGTAGATAAACTTTGGTGCAATTTTCATAAGCATCTAATTATTAAGATATTTGATAATGCATGTCTTGGATTATAGGATGACACAAGGTGTATAACTAATTTGACCCATTAGACACGGCACTGGTCTGGGATTCTGAAAAAAATGGAGGGGATTGTTTAAAACAGATATAAAAAGGGATGGATAGAAGCATTTGTGCTTCTGACAGTGTGACATTTCACTGGGTGCCGGTCTCCCATCGACTCTTCAGGATGCAATCTGCTGCACCCAGATGACTAGGGGATTTGGACTGCTGAATACGATTTTCGTTTCCACCAAGAATACCTTTGATTAATGACAAAGCTTCATGCATGAAGTCTTGCATGTGTTTCTGTTAGTGCCTTGGGTACAGCAATGCATATTTCTCATGCTATTTGAAATACGGCCACACATTTCTTGAAATTATTAAGTTTCCAAAGCATATATGAAGAGACTCTGCAGGTATGCAGTCATGACTTGTTTCTGTCTTGATATTTGGCCTGAGTGGTACTACAAACACTCTGCCACTGCATTAGTCTGCACATGGTTGAAAAACATTAGGTAATTGTAAGGTGTCTTTACCTTCAATGGGGAAGACAACCCCAGACACTCACATGGTGCACTTTATGTTACCAAATCTGGCACTTATGCCTTATGCGAAGAACAGAAATGTGTCTGCTGGGGAAGCATTTCTAGCAGCACAATAACCTGGCACCAGTGTGCCTCATAGTATATAAAAAACACCAGGGTAGAGTTTTCATGCATGTGAACATTCCCGCAGTCAACAGCTAGATGGCAGAAAAGAGCAGATACCCTTAAAAAAAAATGAGCAACATGATTTCTGCTATGCACAGATAATACGGAATATGTTGAAGTCACTAGATTTGCACATCCAAATCCATGTCTGCTGAATTAACGCTGCTATGACACGTTACCTATGCAGAATCAAATTCTCTAGTTTCATCAACATTTGCTTTGTTAGAGGTTATCTGTGCACAGTGCCATGGAAGGATAGTATACCATGCCTCTCTACACTATAAATCCCTGCCTGTGAGTGGGGCTTGAAAAACTCCTGGCACTATACAGAAGGCGTTACACAAGTCTGGGTAGATGATGTGTTGAAACAGGTGCTAACAGATAATGTGCCTGGATGTTTTTGATGTGACAGAGCATTTCAGGGCTCACACCTTTTCCTTAATGCCTCTTATCATCCACAAGCAGTTCCCACCCCCACACTGTACTTCTGTTGCAGCAGGAATGAGAAGGTGAACTCAGGATATGACTGAAATAAACAAGTCAGTAAACACAGCCTACCAACTTCACGGTCAGTTTTGCACCAAAAGCCTTCATTTATTATGGTGTTCTACAACATATCATTTGTGACAATCTTCTTAAATAATCAACCTTTCCAACTTTATTGCATGAAGTCTCAGTAATTCACATTTGTAATAGTCTGGCAGAGCCATTCCTGCATATAACATGCTCTAACAACGATAGCGGTGAATACAGGGGAAATAGCCACAATAGGAAGGAACATATCAATTACTCAGATTTTAGTGTTCACTATTCAGTTAAAGTGAATTAAAACATCCTTTTAAATGGAGCAACCATCTCATCAAAGAACAGTCTACATCTTGAATTCTACTTTTAAGGTTCTGAAGCAACATTGTAAGGTTATAGTTCATGTTCAGAGAACAGAATGAGGTTTTGTACACTATAGCTACTAATTGACATAAAGGTGAGCACGATACTTTAAGAAATACAGACAAGTTCATGCAAGAATAAAAATAGGGTTGATGTATTGCAACATAATCATAATTCACCAATTAAACATAGGTATAAAACAAATGCACATAATGGCATTTTAAAAGAACATCAAGACATTTTAATTAGAATGTTTAAGCCAAGCAAGACAGGAAATTAAATATTTTTAAAAATTCTGTACAGTACAAATATGCTTACAGTACTCTCCAAAAAGACCTACCCTTTGACAAAGTGCACTAGTCACATTTCTACCAGCAAATACGCTGTTCCTTAATTAAATGTAATGGTAACCTTTAAAAATACACCATTCTTTGCTTAGAACTTAGCAAAGTAGCTGTAAGAGAGAGAGAGCACCTAAACCAAGCTTTATTTTAAACAGAAGTAACAAGGTATGACCCAGAAACAGGTTTGGGACTCTCAGATCCACCAGGCTCCACAAGGTTCTCCTTGGAACCACTTTTCTTTGAGTAAGTTGACACTGGTGTTGGTATTTGTGATGGGCGAACCACAAGGCCATCTGCACCACCTTTCCTTGAGCTTGGCTTGTAATTGAAAGGTGTAACCCTTGCAGACACGGCACCACTGGGTGAACCTTGCTTGGTGGAGCTCGATGACCCAAAAGGAGTCCGATCGACAGCCGGGATTTCTCGGGTTTCAGCTACAGCATTAGGCTGACCTACAGACTTAACCTCTTCACCACCTTTCTTTCCTTTCTTAGCTCTTGCAAGTAAATTTAGATTACTCTCAAAACCAAATGCAGAAGGATTTTCTTTCGACTTAGTTGGCTCAGGCTGCACTTCACAATTTTCTGGACTGATTTCAGGCATGTCGCGAGTCATCCTGTCAGTCACTGGAGGTGTACTGCTTATTGGAGATTTCCCAGACCGTGGATTGTTGATTGGACAGTCTTCAATTCTCACCCATACATCCTCTGTCTTTGAGACAGCTGGTGCCATTGGAGGTGTAGACGGCTTTGAATCATTATCTGAAGAACCCTGGGATTTACTCTTAACTAAAGTAGAAGATTCATGTTCTCTCACTTTCCTCCATGTTCCTTTTAAAGGAGTGGTAACTTCTTTACTTGACTTTTTTCCACACACTGGACTTAACACCAATCTCTCATCTTCGCTCTTTGCCTTTTCACTCGATTCTGATGAGGCAGAGAGAATGGAAGAGGAGCTCCCTGTTCTTTTCCAAGTGTTCACTCTAGGTAGTGATGTAGAATGTTTGCTATTCTCATGTTTCCATGTACCAGATCTGTTAACTGGGAGTCTGGAAGGGCTTTCAGACTGGGAGCGGGGACCATTTTGTTTAACACATCGCCCATCGCCATTCTCAAAATGCTGACTGCGTGGAGATTTCCTCCAGCAACTTCCTTGCCTAGAGGAAGCTACAGAGATATCCTGTAAAGATGGACTGGAAACAGTGTCAGACTGTGATTGATTTGGGGATGTTGTCCTAGAAGAAGGAGACAAAGACTCAAGGGATGCGGACTCTTCCAGCTTTCGCTTAAGTGTTGGACTTGGTGCTTCTTTGATGAATGTGGACTGTCGCACTAGAGCAGGTTTTTCAGATTTATCAGACTCGCTTCCACTGGACTTTGAGGAAGACATCTTTGACAGCTCAGACTTCGAAGACCCTGCAGCATCAGCATGATTTAGACCTTTTGTAACAGACTCACTCTTGGGAATCCCACTACTTCTTGGAATACAGCTTTGCTTAGCTGGAATAATTTGGTTCTGTCTACCGGGAGAGGTATACATCATTCTGCCAGTACCTGGTGACTTGGATGAACCTGGAGACAATGCGCGTGGTATTTGAGATAATCTGTTGCCATTCCTGCCAGGTGAAATAGAAGCATGAGTTGATTTTATAGGCCTTACTGATTGCAAGGGTTGCTGAGATGGTCTTGATGGTGTGGAATCTCTGGAGCTGCACTGGGAAGAAGTCTTACTTGATCCTCCTTGAGAACTCTGTTGCTCACTAGGTGGAATAGGATCTAATTTAAGTGGTTCTTTGACATTCCGCGGCAACTTAGCACTACTTTGCCCCTGTGAGTATGACCCAGCAACACCTTTGGGATGCGTTTTCTGTGGGCCTGGACTCATGCTGGGAGATTGGTTTCTCACACCAGGACTTTGAATTGTTGCCCTGCCACGTGAGACAGCAGGAATAAATGTTTTCTGCTGAGAGGATACACTGTCAGTGTTTGTTCGTGGCTTCCCAGTTATGAGACTTCTGTATACTTTCTTTCCCCCTTTAAGGCTTTTGGCCTGTTCTTCCTCCTTCTTTCTTGATTCTGAAGTACTGCGTTCCCCAGGTTTCAATATTCTAGGCCCTCTGTTGGAAGAAGGTGGCTTCTCTTCTTGATCCGGTGTTAAATGAAAGGGAGATATTACAGAGATACCAGACTTCAAAGACAATACTGAATCTGTATCAGATGACCCTTGTCTAGAGAGGCTGGCTGCAGCCTGATTGAGGCTACTAACTACAGAGTTGGCTCCTTCCTGAATGGCCTTCCAGTCAAAGGAGTCTGAATCTGGTGAAAGAGCTTGCTCTGAAATTGGACTATCTATGTCTCCAAGATCCAATGGTAGATCAGTGTCTTCTAGTAAAATACCAGTCATACATTTACCATCATTTGTCTCATGCTTCTCACCTGCTGCCCTGTGTAGCCTCTTCTTTTTTGGCATAGCAGAACTGATACATTCTTGCAAAAGGTCATCCTCTGAATCAATGCTAAGAGAACTAAGTGAACTATTTCTTGAGAAGCACACTGGGGTATCTTCAACATGAAAAGCCTTCGGGGTATAACCAGATGCTGGAGGTCTGGTTACTTCACCTTGGGACTCAAGACTTACTTTCGGATGTGGGGTTTTATTGTTGTTCTCCTGGTCAATGTCACTCAGTGAACTAAGAGATGAGTTTCTAGAGAAACACACAGGAGTGTCTTCAATTGCAAAATTCTGCTTCTCATCTGATACAGGGCAAGAATGATCTTTGGATACCTCCAGAAAAGATTCTGGCTTTACTACAGTCTTTGAAGGGGTCTTTAGGAACATCTGTTTTCTGCCAGTATCTGGGTGGTTGGAGGACCGCTCATGTACGGTTTTTGATTTTGTATTCTCTTTCCCTTTTCGGAGTTCAGATTTTTCTTTTGATGAATCGTGATCATCATCTTCAAAGTCTAAAGAGCTTAAGGAATCATTACGTGAGAAGCAATAGGGAGTTCCTTCTATGGGAGTGTAATGATGAGGAGAATCAAAAGCAAAGGCCTGCTGCATTTTTGCATCACTGCTTTGTTTATTAGAAGGCTCCCTCAAAGCCATTTTTGGATCTATTTGTTTAGAACCCTTGATTTTATCAGGATATGGCACCTCTTGAGGAAAACTACTTGATGGACTCTGACATTTAGCCAGTTCCCTGTACTCACAACTTTGAGGCATGGGCTTTACAGGGGAAGTGGGCTTTTCTCCTTCCGGTTTTGTTTGACTTCCAGAAAGCGTATGTGGTGTCCGCACCTGATCAGTAATTTTCCTTACTTTGAGAGGCTTATAACTTTTACCTTTTGGCATTGCAGAACTTATGCACTCAGCAAGAATGTCATCCCCTTCATCATTTTTATCATCTACTGTAGAGTTGCATGTTGGAGTATTTTGGCATGCTACATTTCCTTCAGTGCTCCTCACTTCTGAAACATTTTTCTGAGCTCCACTCACAGAAGTCTCATTACTAGATAACTCATTAGGCAGAGACTCTACTGTTAGATCACTCAGAGATGTTGCATTTGAAAAATGAATAGGGGTTCCCTCAACAGAAAATACTCTAGGTGTATCCTCACCATTACTGAAGCCAAATGGCCTTTGCTGGCCTCGACTTTGTGGGGCACGCTGTTTATATACAGGAAGCTGACTAGGTTTACAAGTTGCACGTGCAGGTATTCTTGAAGTAGTAGGGGTTGGCTTTTTGGGTTTTCTTGAAGGTTTTGTGGGCATGGCTAAATATATGCAAGCTTTCAATATACCTGTATCATCTTCATCATCAGAATCAACCGGTGTGTTCTTTTCTGGTTCACTGCACATCTCAGAGTTATCTTCATTTATTTGTGCTTCAGTGATGATGCTACTTGGTTCAGGAGTATTTCCATTATTGTCATCTTCATGAACTGGCGGCATTATTCTCAGCTCAGCATCTTTCTGGAGAAAGGGTTCATCAAAGCTCAATGCACTCAAACTTGAAGCACATGAAAAGCCTTCAGGAGTATTTTCCGTAGCAAAATGCAACAGTGCGTCATTGTCTGGAAGGACTTGGGCCTTGTGGATCTCTGATAATACAACTGCATGCCTCTGGTCTAAATCCCTTTTCTCTGCATGGGGAGGTACTCTTGCCCTATGTTTTGCCAGGGGAGGTGGAGTTTTACTGCGGCTTGGGGGCATTGTTTGTCCTGGACTGTCTGGTAGATCACTTGGACTAATGATACCACTAACAATACCACTGCATGGTTCACTCTGCACAGAGCTCGCAATAGAGTGGCTTTCAAAGCTCTCAAGGGAGCTTACAGAGGTGCACCTGCTGAACATGAGTGGGGTCTCCTGCACATAATGTTCTGGAGGGCTTTTTGGGGTTTGAACACCACTTTTGGATGGGAATTTAGTTCTAGAGGCAATATCATTAGCCTTCTGCCTTGATGCATCATCCAGATTGGAACCTTGATTCCTTCGAGATTTCACACGAACAAACTGTGAACTTGACTTATTCTCAGAGGTAGACTGGTCTGGATGCAAAATGCCACTTGCCTCCTTGTCAGTAATACGCAAAGTGGGATAATGGCTTGCAGCTCTTGAGCTGGTCTCCCTGTCTTCAATTTCATCCTCAGCAGAAGATAGAGATGACAAAGAACTGCCTCGTGAAAAACAAATTGGTGTGTCCTCAACACAATAAGTCTGTAATGTCTCTGTAGTAATAGAGGACACCTTACTTGTAGAGGTTCTTAGATTTACCTTATTTGCCACAGATTGCAGCTGAGCAGATGAGTTCGGTTGCTTTTGCCGACACAAATTTTTCAGTGACGTTAAACTGGATGCCTTTTTACCTTGGGTCATATGATCCTTTACAGTGCTCTGAAGAGTTGATTTAGACTGCCCAAACATTAGCTTTTGGGTGGAGGGGGTATTTTCAGAATATTTTAAGCTATAATCGATTGGTTGATCTTCATGGTGGAGCTCTTCACTATATTTAATACTATAATTCATTGGCTGATCTTCATCAGGTTGCTCTTCTTCAGAATATCGCTCACTGTAGTTAGTTGGTTTGTCATCTTCATAATCATCTATGACACACACCGTCTGATTGAAAGTGTTGTTAATCCCTTGAATGGAAGTTCCCCGACTTTGCTCTGAACTGTTAGAGCTTCTCGGCCTGAAACCTGCAGAGCATTCTGACTGCACAAATCTTTGATATTTAACGTGTTTTTCTTCATTGTCGCAACTACTATCTGCATACAGAGGATAACCTGGCGTTTGAGGTTGTGCAGGTTTCTGATCAGGCCTTTTAGCATCACCATCATAACGTTTAGATCTTAGCCACTTGCTATTTTGGCTGGGGCTTTGCTGGCCAGAATTCAATTGCTCATCAGAGTACTTCAAGCTGTAATTTATTGGTGTGTCCAGCCCTCCATCATTCTCATCCATATGATTGACAGTGTGTATCTTGTGGGCAAGATCAGCGGGATACTTCCGATAGACAGAACACTTGCTTTCTTCTTCGGAGTAAGAGTCGACTGAAGGCTTCATTTGACCTCTTTTACCATAACCGTCATTGCTGCCAACACTGTGCAGACTATCGCTTGAGGCTCGGTATTCAATCATGGTTGATGAGGCAGTTTTGTTGTATACCTCTGGCTTACTATAACTATACACATTTGAATGTACTTGGTCAGTGGACACATGCATGTCTGGTGTAGTCACATCACTTCTAGTATCTTGGTTTTTCTGTATGCCTTGCACTTCCTCCATAACCTTGGCAATCTGTGCAGCTGTCAAAGACATTTGCAGCCTCTGAGAAGGTTTATCTGCAGGATGAAAGGGGTCTGGTCCACCTCTCCTATCCTTATCAAGGCTTCGATCTCTCTCAGCCTTAGAGCTTTCTACAACTTCTCTGGAAGCAGAGCTGGACAGGACTGAAGCGTTAGTAAAGATGGTAGTCACATTGCCAGGACCAAAGGCCTCAGTGCGGCAAACCCCATCACTGTTGTGGCATCTGGGTTTTCGTCGGTGCAAAGCTTTTGGGCTCAAATTGTCAATATTATCAAAGGTTTCAGAGAGCTGTTGTGCATCAAGTTCTTCAATTAAAGCTTTCTGCTTCCTAAAGTGCAGAGAGGGTAAATTGGATCCCGGAGACATGATGTTAGCATCCTTGTACCTAGCAGGCCTATTGGCCATCAGATTTCTTAATGCTGCAGCACTGCCCATGGCAATCATTTTGTGCTTGGAATGGATAAGGTTCTTCAACATGCTCACTGCCCCCAAGTCCCACAAGGCTTCTTGGTCCTTGGCATTTCGTGCAGATAGGTTCCAGAGGGTTCCACAAGCATTGCTGACTATCGTTAAACTGTGGGACTTGAGATGTTGAAGGAGGGTCTGGAGACAATTATTCTCCCTCAGTATCTGCCTATATGTGTGGGAGGAAACACATCACCCTTCATTATCAACCAAATATCATATTTTGGGACTGAAAGAATCTATTTCATTACGTAAATTTAGGGGAAATCAAAAGTTTAAAAATCTGAACGCAACTTACCTGTGGTCTTCATTTGTAGCTATGAGACTAGACACGTTTCTCAGAATTCCGCCCCCACTTTCGATAATGGCCAGAGTATTCGTCTGACTTCTGAAGGTCAGCGTGCTAACCAAAAAGGCCAGTGACGTGTCCACCTCACATATTTCAGCTTTATTCTCAGTGCAGTGAGCAGACAGGTTCCATAGGGCGCTCAGGACACTCTTTAGCGTTGATTCCTTTAGCAAAATATAAATTTCATTAGTACACACAATGTCATAAACCTAAAACGAGCACTGGCGTGCAATACAACAACACAGGCATCGGTCCCATGCTACATCAGTGTATTTGGCGCACTGTACCTTTTTGACAACAAGGGCACACTCCATGAGGGCTTTCACACTACCCACTTCTCGGAGTGTCTGCTTACTGTTCACGTCGGCACGCCATGACAAGTTACGAAGCACGCTGGCGATCACCTAAAAAAAGAGCATGGGGAAGATCAAAAAAGCGCTACAACAGTCAAATGGGGCTGCTTGATGCAGTCCATATGCAATTCGCATCAGTCAGCTATGCCTTCCGAACCAGCAGAATGAGAATCACGACTGTTTATGTACAGCCTATGTAACGCAGTTTAGCATCTTTCAGCATTAGTCGTTAGTTTGACTAAACAGAAAATTACTTCAATGTCCTGAAATGTTTTTTGTTGTTTAAATAATATTTAACGGGTCTCTTCCATTCAGAGCCAGTTGATACCCCCATACCTGTTGTAAATCCTCACTGTCAGACTTCAGCTGGGCCACCATAGCTGCCATGCAGCCTTTCATGGAACACAGAGTGGCCTGGAGACAAACCAGACAAGCTATGAGTGCCAGGCCCATCCTGACACCTACAGGGACTAGAACAAGTGCAGGATGCCCACCTTGTTGGCAACGTCTCCGAAGGTCAGGTTAGTCAGGGCCATGCCAGCGTACCGCCTCAGAGTGATGTTATAGTGGTCGGTGCAAAGGCCATATATTTCACAGTCCACTTGCAGAAGCTCTCCAATAGCAGAGAGTCCCCCTAAAGACAGTAACATGTTACCATGGACTAAATGGTTAAGTGGTAGTTTCCCCTGCTATCTAACTTCTATATACATCAATTGTTATTTTCCAGACTAAATTTCCTATGATTATTCTGCAAGAATCAAAAATCAGTAAAAACCTACAATTAAACAAACAAAACAAAATAATCAAAACAAACAAAAATTAAAATCAAAACAGACGCAAGAGGCAGAAAAGTAAAATGAATCAACCTGGTGACCCTGCATGCTAAATAAAACAAACACAACTTGAGCAATCTTTACAGACTTGCCGACCACAGTCTACAAGCTGCGTTACACCGTGGTTCAGACAGAAAAGCAGTGCAGAATTCACCTAGCTCATTCATGGCGTGTCGGTGCTCCTCGTCGAAAGACAGCTTCATGAGAACACAAACGGCAGGACAGATCTGGTGCTCCACTGGAGAGGGCACTAGATGGGGAGGAAACCACAGCTGGGTTACCGAAACACCAAAAGGCGTAAACGACGGATGCTGATGGAGATGGAGATAACCCTACTGGGGATTTTGTCGGGGTCCACTGCCTGGTCGTGGGCTTCCTGCCACGCCCAGCAGGTCTCGCAGTAGGCCCGGATCTGCTCCAGGAGGTGCAGCACGCGGATCTCCCGGCGGCCGCGCTTGTCATCGGGCTGCGAGTGGATGATGTTGTGCAGGGCAGCGCTGGCCCTGGCGCGCGCCTCCTTGCTGCCTCGTGAATTTCCCAGAAGCACAGAGTCCTTGTCGTTACCATGGAGCAGCTGGATGAGCAGTGGCAGGCAGCCCGACTGGCGCATGGCGATGCAGCTGTCCTGAGAGCTGGACATGGCCAGCAAGGTGCGTGACATGTCGTCTTTGTCGTGGGTGCCCAGCATGGACAGGAGAGAGTACACCATCTCTACCTGCGAATAAGGGCGACTAACTTCAAATTCTGAGTTTTTATACACACTCCTGTGGACTGACAAGGGAAAGTACAAATGTGGGAAAACGGTACCATGAGAAAATGTAACACGACCATAACAGATCTTAAGTCTAAAATTCTAACACACCTTGAATATTATTCCTTTAAACTTCTAACAAAGGAAGCGAACAAGCTTTGGAAAGGGCGTGTCTGAAATGCTAATGAGGAACTGACTCAGAAAAATCGGCCAATGCTACATCTGCCCTTCCGAGTCATTGTACTCTGGCTAACCCCTTCCCTGCACAAGCGAATATATGAGGAACAAAGGCACTGCATGGCGGCTCCAGAGCCGTGACCCACGCTGCACTGCTCTTAGGTTCCTCAGTTACCTTGGTTCCCAGGTGACTTGTCAATCTGCGTGGGACAGAGTAGCTGCAAGCGAAGCTCACATCAGCGGAGGCCTCGTGGTCCATTTTAGCAGCTGAAGCCTAGAGGGATCAAGTCAGACTAAGCGTTCAGATAGAGAGCAACGATTAAATGGACAATGATACTTTTGGCCTAACCATTTTAGTGACAGTATCATGTCAATTTGTCAAACTCACACAGCAGAAAGGTAATATATAATTTAGGAGACATTAACTTCTCAGAATTTTCTCTAGTAAGAGAGCTCATAAACATTAGACACACATTATAGCAGGTAAATTCATATTTTATCTACCATCAAATATATTGGTCAAGTTGTGATATATATTAAAATGATCCTAGCACCAAAAGTAATCAACCCAAACATGGGAGGTACATACTTGGAAAATTTTAGGAGACAGATATTTATAAACCAAGACAGGCTGAAGCAATTAAAGCAATCACCCTGTACTGGGGTAGTTATCAACAATGAGAGTGTCTGGGTATATTTAGGGAAATTTATCTTTCATTATACCACGGGACCGTTGAATGCTTGAATCTGATTGGCTGACGAAAGTTTTGAGGTGTGCAATTATTTTCAGGGAAACGCACGGCGAACGTAGTTCCAGGCAGCTCTCTTGACCGCATTACAGTTCCATATCACTTCGCATAGTTAACTGTAATAACGGAAATTAGCATACAGTACCTATAGAGCACACAGGACTAACAAAAACAACTTAAAGGCTATACATGACATTTCTCACTAGCGAGGTAATAACAGCGCTGCATCTTAAAGCAGACTTACAGTTTAGAGATGGTGCTTCAGAACACTGTTGAGGGACACACAGAGTGTGTGCATTATTTTCTAATAATTCAAACGGCCCGTCGTCAATTATTCCTTACTTATAAATCTTTGTATGCTCATTTGTAATGAAGCAGAAGTGAAATACAAATTCTTTGTTAGGAGCTGAAAAACTTTCACCTACCATACGCAGGATTATATACAAAATAGCAGACAGGGCAAAGACACCCTCTTTTATCTAGGTAACTTAAATGGGTACCAGGTCACCCTTGTGTCCATCCTTTCTTCCAAACTCTGCTCCCCCACCTGCCACGGGCTGTCAGTGTCTCACATTTCAGGAAGGGAAACTGGGCGTCGTTGTAATAATGCTCCCAACCTTAGTGGTCTCACCTGTCCGCACGCTGCAGCTGCGGTCCCGAGGTCACTGCCGGGCGGCTGGCTCCTCTCGCTGGGTCTGTCACAGTCACGCACAGCCGGCTCACGTCTGCTCTTCTGAAACAGCACAAAGGGCGGTGACCAGAAAGACCTACCTGAACCGGCTGCTGGGCAGCACAACAATAGCAGAGAAAGGAAGCATGCAGACATTTTACAGCATGGGGCACTCGGGAGAAAAACGAGGGGGTTCCTGAACTAGTTCAGCATGAAACAAACTGGGTGCGAGATGCAGCAGACAGGTCACATGGTCTATGCTAGTAACTATCCACCCGTTGTGTCATAATTTTACTTTGTTACAGTGAACCATTTCTCATTATTGAAGGTTATTAGATAAGGTTATAGAAAAGCAAATCAGCTACGCCAGTATTTCGCAATCCAGTCTTCTCTCACTCTCAGCTCCTGGTACGAAGCAAAAATGTGTACTGTTTGGCAGGGAGCTGGGAGGGAGCAAAAACATGGGACTGTCAAGGGGTCCCCCAAGGACCGGATTTGAAAACACTGGTGTAGCAGAGTTGCTTTTCTATAACCTTTAATAACCTTAAATAATGAAATAATAATTGTAATACATTTTTCACATAGGCGCCTTCCCAGACACCGTACAGTGAATGCAAAACAACAATGTAAATAATAAAACCATAATAAGACATGATTCGCTGTAACAATGTGACTGTCTGAGGCTACCCGAGGACTGGAATGACAAAAACAGGGCTACACTATGCTGGGAGCGAAGTCAGACAGGTTAGCACTGAAAACAAAGCCCTCATCTCTGACCATAACCACACACCACTGTTCACCCTTTTGTCACATGGTACAATATGGTGATTGTAATGTCCTTGAGGCACCCAACACATAAAATAAGTGCATATAACCACTAGTTTTAACACAGAATCTGGACAGCATACCACATCTATTATCTACTGGCCTTACTGGGAACAATGGTTGACCAGGTGCTGCTCACCTCCAAGTCTGCTGACTCAGACTGCCGGATCCTCGCCAGGTCTCTTTCGATCTGCTGAATGCGAGCCAGCCGTGCCTGAGAACACGAAACGAACACTCAGAGCAGACAAATGAACAGTGGGGCCCTCGTGATGGCACATGGACACAAAGGGCACACTAAACTTCAGGCAAAACGCCACACAGAGGCTGAATCATTTCTGCATAAAATATAAAATAATCATCTTTCATTTTGAGATTAAATTATAATTATAGGTTTCTCACAGCATTCATTCGTTTTTCGGCTTGGCGGGATTGGGAAGATTATCTAGGCAGGGATACATATGGGATTGGGTGCCAGATGTACGCAAAGCACACACAAATGTCATGACAAACAGAAAATAAAAACAAACATCGGGTCTACCTGACCCAAAAAGTGTCTCAGGCCAGCAGACATGCAAGTATGAAAGCTGGTGCACAGGGGGTCGAGGCAGCTGTGGAAAAGAAGCTGTTTGCTTCATTATGACCTAAAGACAAGTTCACCCATATTAGGTGAAATAATTGCAACAAGGTAACCTTAAACAAATTAAGCAGGTGCCCAGTGTCAGACGGAGAACCAATGGTCAAACCATCTCAGAAGACACAGTTTGAGGACATCTACTGTAACCTACAAGAGCAGCTGGGCATTTCATAACATGAAGCACGTTCCCGATTCCACAACATCTCACAATGATTTGGATCTCCATAAATAGAACTTGTGACGTGAACCGACAGGAGCGGAGACGGACCTGTGCCCTTCTCTCCATGTCCTGGCAGGAGCCCAGCTGCTTCTCCATGGCGGCCCGGATCTGCCGAGCCTCATACTCCAGCTGCCTCCTCGACATGTCCGTCTGCAAGGAGAACTGTCAGGCATAGCGGCGTGAGGCAACGTGGACGTCAGCGAAGGGACTAGGAGCCTGTGCCCTCAACTGCAATGCCATCTGCTACCTTCCTGCAGTAGATCCATCTCCACCACCCTGCCCCTGCTTACTCACCTTCTAGCTGATTATACAGATTATTTCCCCCCCCCCCAAGATGCTTAGGTGACACTCACTGTCTCGGTCAGGGGAAGCGTGTCGATGCGTTTGGTGAGATTCTGGAGCTGAGTGTAGTACCAGTCCTTCTCCTTCTCTTCATTCTCCAATTCCGTTATCAGCAAAGTCCTGCCACAAAATAAGGGCATGTTATGGCCAACCCATCCAATGGTTCTGCTGGTTCTGCACAAATTAATAGGTTGAATCAAAGTTACATGATGCTCAGACCAATGGGATTCTAGAAAGCACCACCGCCTTCTCAGCTGGACTAGCAGCCCCTAGCAGTGAGCAGGGAGGATGCAGGCAGCAGTACTCCCTTACCTCTCCTTCTCGATTTCCTCCAGGTAGCCGCCATTCCCGCCTTCCCCTTTAGGGGGCCCTCTCCTGGGTGCAGAGCCCACAGCCACCGGGCTGCTCTCGCCGGAGCCCTCGCGGCTTCCGTAGGAGCGCAGCGATGCCCTGGACCTCAGCTTCACTCCATCGAGATTCATTTCTAAAGGGGAGCAGGAGGGCATTTCAGTGTGAGAACGGGAGACCAGTGCCACATGGCAGGTGTAAAGACAATCTTTCTGCAGTTTCTGGAGAACATTTCTGCCATTTCACAACACATGCTACAGTTAGAATATAGGTACAACATCAAACAAACTCATGGTTATTTTATATTTGACCAGGATAGATGACTAGAGAAACATCACTGGAACCAAAAGATACTTCACAGGCATTAACATCAACAAGATCACCAAAAAATCCAGGTTCTCTCTTGGACCGGCTGGTTCCTACCTTTCAGTCGTTCCAGCAGGTCAGCTTGTCCCGGCGAGCCCAGGGACTCCTCGATGCTGCATCGCAGCTGCTTCAACACTTCCTTCAAGAGACAGTGGAGAAGAAGCCATTGGGTGTGTAAGACAGCTTCAGATCTCCATGTGTTCGCCACAAAAGCAGCCCTGAGGGCTTTTAGCCAACCAGAGACATGACGCCATGGAAACCTGACATTCTGATTGCCCAAAAATGTCTTCTCCTGGGACCTGCTTTAGTCAAGCGCACATCTCACACGCTGTCCTCCCTCACAAAAGAGTTGAACATTCCAACTGCAAACCCGAGCAGAAGATCCAGTTTGCAGAACCTGCAGTAGCCTTACCCCATAAGGTTTCCATAACAAATGTAATCACTACTTTCTAAGTTATTTTAAAGTTGCTTTTCACGATATACCCTGTATCACATTAAAAACACACAAACATGACTAAAAAAACTCCTGCACATAAAATAAAACCTGAAACAATCACATAAGGCAACTGTAGCTAAAGTGACCCAGTTGTTGTGCTCTAACCAATTTAGTCCTTTGATGAACCACACAACCAGCCACGTGACACGGTATCAAATGAGGGTTTGTTTGTGATATCCGCTCCATTTTAAACACCCTGCCAGACATTTACCACTGCCAAGCTAATCAGAGATGAATTACAAGCTAACTGTAGGTACCACACCCAAGCATTGATACATTCTCCATGTGTGATAATGGCTACCAAAATCATTGTTTTGGCAGCTGTTTAAATCATTTTTGATCATTACTACAGAACACTGTGATCAAACTAAATGAGACCTCCAGTTGGGAAATCAGAGTAAAAAATTAACCCTGTTCATAGCAGCTAGAGACCAAAAACAGTGAAGATTCTCCATCTTAAGAAGAGATGCCATAACATCAACAGCATTTATTTTAATGCAAACCTCAAATAGACAGAGGATTAACAGAGAGACCATGGGGGCAGGTCCTCTTAAACGCCCCAAGCTTGAGCACTTGGCCACTCGCATCAGACAGCATGATCTTCGAGGGGCTAGGGTAGCATTTAAAGAACACTGCGTTACCCTCTTTGAGCACAAAATGCCAGCCCTCTTAAATAGCAGGCTTGTTTTTTGAATACCCTCCAAACCGCTCCACAATTATCAAGACATTAAGCACAATAAATTCAATCAATAAGCTGAATACATGACTTTTCAGCAGAAACTGCTTCAAGTCTCTTCCCTACCTGCCATAACCGGGTTGTGTTTGAGCTCCCGTGTTTTTTGCACCGATGAGTCATTTAAGTCCGCTTCATTCGATCTCTGACTCTTGCAGACAGCCCTCTTACTAGAAGCTCACAGCCCTGGTTCTGACTCACCTGGTCACACACTACAGATTAAGTGGAACAATCCTGCCAAACGCCATGTGCCCTGGATTCAGCTCCGTCTTCCCTGCTCTTCCTTCCATGCATTGTTCTCTCTTACTGTCGAATCCACGGCATTAAGTTCTCATCCCCTCTAGCTGAAAAACAACGAGTCACCCTATGCTCCTCCCCCATCCTGAAATACTGTAGATGTTCCAACTTTCCATGTTTTATACGTATTAATACGGTATTGTTTTCCTGTATCTCATGTACAACCAAAAGACAATCACCGTCCAAAATTCTGCTAAAAAAAAAAGCCAAATTTGGCAAGTCACTCACCACTTTAAATTTAGAAGGTTGCAGACCATAAAACATGCAAACTTACAAGTCTTAAGAGAAGTGAAATATTTCGTAACCTGTACTAACCACTGACATTAAACACAAATTATTCTAAAGGGTCCGTACAGATGTTCTGGCATCCCATCCAGGGTGTAACTAAACCTTGTGCCCAGTGCTGTGGGGGTTGGCTCCAGCCCCCCAGCCCCCCAGCCCCCCAAACCCAGACCAGGATAAGCAATTCAAAGATGGATGAATGGATGGGTGGATGGGATGGATGGATGGGTATACGCTTCATAGCTAAATGCTGAACTAATTTGACAAACCAAAAAAAGCCATCACTTTAAATAATTCAACATACAAACTAATTCACAAAAAAGTGGCATGTTGCAATCATACCACTAATTATTATACTAACCTAAAAGGTCCTGTGATGGAGACTTTGGTATTTAATAGAACAGAACCTGAACTGTACTTCCCCATTGACTCAAACCTTCCTAGGTAACAAAAACGTTTACAGGCTTCACTATACTACATGAAGGCTGTTCACGTGTTCAAAACCTCGACAAACGAGCCACGATGTGGCGTAACATGTGGACTCGCATCCCAACGGCAAAGAAAGGACTCCTTATTCTCAGCTCTGGAGAGCGATGTGCCAATAGGGCGCCGAGCGTCTCCTGCAGGTGCACTAAAGGTCTCTGCAGATAGGCAGGTTAGGTGGTCCCAGGTACCCACACAGACACACCTCGGAAGACGTTTACGTTTGATGACCACAACACACGCACACACATTTTTAGGTTTTTGATTTTCACAGATTTTTTTTTATCAAATCGAGTTACCCCTTTTGACTGGAGGGAAAAAAAAAAAAAAAAAAAATCAAACAAGGTCAAAACGACAGGTTTTTTATCAATTTGTAGGGGCGTTTGTACATATACACATGACCCACAGACACACATACACCTTAATGAAGTACCAGATATTGCAAGAATATTGCTCTATTACCGTTATTAAAAGGTCAGTTTCTATAGACAAAAAAATAGTAAAATAATAAATCCTGTAACGAGTTTTGAACCATTTGGTTAGGTTTAAGAATCCAGTACTTGACTGCTTCTGAACTAGATGTCCAAATAAGTGTCCACATCATATTATTTATCAATTCAATATTATAGATCTGTACTCACAGCCTTTAACCTTATAAGGAATATCTGTAATACTAAACTCTGGGGTAACACAAATGAAACAGAAAGATTAATAACCACCAAACAAACTGAAATCTATTCCACCAAAAGAAGCTGGGAATAGCCGTTTGATGGTCTCTGAAGGGACGGAACACTGCATCCAAATGTGGAACAATCGCCATTGTTACAGCTACTTAATAGAAGTGCAATCACAAAAGTTCCCAAAAGGAAGCAACAGTGCAGGAAGAAACACAGTGCACTTCCAGGCTCTCCAGATCGACAGAGGGAACAGACCATACCAGCCCACAAAACCTCCAAGTCCGAACAACCATAACAGAATAACTTACCGTGAGGGAGAGGCATTTAAATGCAAACGAGGAGCCGATGTTTGGACAAGCAGGTCGACCCGTTGACATCAACCACGGCCAAGCACTGCACCGTGGGTACAGGTTCTACGAACTCGCCCTGCATGCTAAGCTCTTGCCTCATCTCGCGTCGGAAGGAAGAGGGGACTGCAGCTGGGTCCTCTCGAGAGGATGCCGGCCAGCTGCCCATTCCTGCCCCCCCCCCAACACTGGCTGGGTGTCTGGAAGTCACGCCTTCCTTAGGATGGGCTGAACACAAAGGTCGCCTTTGACACAAATCTCCTCGTGTCATTGCACAAGTACAAATAATGCTCATTTCTGCCTCCTCTGGGCACACTGAGGTCATTGTTACGGATTATCACATCCAACATAAAGACTTAACTGTCAGAATGTTGGAGCAGCACAGCGGAGATCACACCTCGGAAAATTAAATTAAAACCAGGACATTAGCCTCTGCTCCTTATTTTCCAGTCTCGACAGCAAATGGGAGCTTATGGTAATGATCTCTGGTTAACCTCGGGTATAAAGCACCTGCATGTACGACCTGCAAATACCATGAAGTTCTAGAGATTCCCCTACATGCAGCTGCTTCAGGGATTCCCTGTCGGACAGACACATGTCCGCTAGCCTGGGTCGCCCAGGTTCAGTCTGCCCCGAACACCACATCCAAATGACCAAAGCTCCTAATAAGGAGGAGCAGGTCTACACAGCCAGGGCTCCTCCTAGAGGAGAAGAGGAGCAGTGCTGCTGTTCTGATACGAGAAACTTCATGTGCGTCGCATGAGAATGACTGGAGCCACATTCTCTTTATGAATTTACATTAGGGGTGAATGTCAATCATTTTCTGACAGACAGAGCATCCAGAACCATGAACAGGAAACCGTTTCATTTAGCATAGCAGCAGGAAGGAGGCCTAACATGACATCACCAGGCATCTGCCATTAAAGGGCCATGTGTTCCGGATCCACAGGAAGACACAGTGTAGGAGATGGTCCTTAGGAACTATCTTTATCATTACAGGCAGAAGGCTGCACGGCATTACAGAGTCCTCCTCTCACTCCACTGTGAAGCTAAGCCTATTTCCATATTCAATGATGCTTTGAATAAGGTTCGTTTCATTTAGTCTGCCAGATTTACCTATCTCACATTTTATGTGCGAGCAATTTCCTTAAACACAGTATGACATTGCACTGTTCACCTCATTCATCAGAGAAGAACCAAAAGACAAAACCCATCAAGGAACCACTGAGGGCCACCAAACACTGCTGAAGGTCTGACCGAGACCGAACTGCCACTCGTCCCTAGAAAGCAGTGCATTTTCCCCCATTAGGGCATTAGTGCATTAGGGTCCAACAATTGTGCTTTCTCCTAGCAGAGGACACACTTTAGGCGAATCCAGATCCTCAGCTGCCCACCTTCATGTTCAGAGCTTCTGTTTCTAGCTTGGTCAGGTGATTGGAGTTGTCTTGTAGCTCCTGGCGCAAGTTGCAATTCTCCATCTTCAGTGCTTCCACCTGTCTCAGCAGTTGATCGTAAGACGCAGTGGCCATCTTGGACTACTTCCTGACCTGCTTGGGAGACAAAAGCATGCATGAAGCATTTGTTGTTTTATTATTTTACTTCCACATTTAGCCAACCGACATGATACGCTTATGAAAATATATAAGCAGTGTACCAGGACGTGGAAGGGAGCCATCCCTGTACGCAGTTTGAAAGGAAAACAAACTGCAATCCTGTTATGGTCTTTGACGTAGGACAAATCCGGTGTTGAAAAAAGCACAGTAGAATTTGTTATTAAAAAAGAAAAAGTCACTCAACCACAATGAGAGCCTACAGAACCGAAGGAAAAAATAGGATTTGCTACCGATTTTGCTACTGATTTTGAACAACTCATTTATCAGGTTCTCAGTTAAAGTGTCAGAAGTGCATATTCTGCATGACAGTGGTTCTCCACAGATACGAGTGCTGCATTCCTTTGATACCGTGCATTACTCAGCAACGCTGCACCGAAGCTTGCAGGCTCGACGTCGACAGAGGTCCTTGGAGACCAACAAACAGGGCATCCTGCTAACGGATGCAACTTTACACCCAACACATTCCCGGGTTATTAACAGGCTTTTTGCACATCCTCACAAGGAGAAATGATACAATTTGACAAAGAGTAGCCTCTCCTCACAGCTCAAACAAACAAGTTTAACATCATGCTAAACGGCAGATCATACGGTGTGCCGCGTTTGTCCCACAGCGGGCGAGTCCCGGACGAACAGCGGGGTGTGCCAGACCAATTACGATACAGATTCACTCCCCCCAACCTCCTAAATCCACGCAACTCAACTGACCTTCGACAGGACAGCCAAGAGTGCGAAAAATGCGAGCGGGTGCCCCACACCGCCCAGCTTTGGGGCTGTAAATAGCAAAAAGAAAAAGAAAAAAAAATAAATGAGCAGAACGTTGTTTCAGGGGGAGAGAGAGAACACTCCAAGAACCAAACAAGGATGTATCATATCAGAGCGTGGAAACATGAGCATCCCGGGGGCTGGATGCTAAGCATTTGAGCTGCTGCAGAGAGCCAGGCATGATAAAGACGACACGGAGGACGAAAGCGAGAGACAGGGTCACCGTCAGTCGACGGAGGAGCGGCCGGAAAGCGGGGCTGAGACCTGTCACAGCAGATTACAGCTATTTCACCTAGTGCTGCATTTCACCAGCAAAACCCCCAGAAATAGAATCTGACTGAAACGTCCATCCCTGCACACAGGAATATCCCCAGAGCTACAGCAGCACCTGCGATTCACTGGGTTAATGTGAAGAGCCACAGCGAGAGCGGCAGAAATCAAAGCACAAAGCAAACTGTGCAAACGATCTACAGTCCATGCGCAAAAAAAAATAAAAAGATAAAATCAAGGTTCTGTGGGGGACAGAACATCAATTTAATCAAGCAGATATGACATGCAATAGACACGTCTGACAAGTAATTAAGGCAAATTTAATTGCACACACGGCAAGCAGGTTGAGGACATTTAAAGTAATTAACGGCACTAACGGTTCCACTAACAATGGGGGGAGCATCTCATACATCCGTTTTGGTGAAAAAAAATTATATTTTTTGGAGGGGCTACTTTCAACACAGCTTATAAAGGTAACAGATGCCATTTCTCAGAATTAAACGCGCAAGCCCCCCCACCCCATTAGCAACACCCATTTTGTGAAGGCGACATGGTGCTTCAATCAGCGCGGACAGACGGTGGGGTCCATCCCTCGAGAATGCCCATTCGATAGCCGTCCACCTGCGTCCCCACGCGCAAACCAGCCGAGAACAAAAGCCCCCTCCTCGAGGAGGTGGGGGGGACCCCTATGCAACCCAGCAGAGCCTGCTGCCTGAGCCCACCGCCGCCCCGCGGGAAGCTCAGGAGAGACCCCCCTATCACACCGGTGGAGCGTCGTGCTGCCCCACAGAGCTTGCCTGTTATTCTCCTCCAAAGCACAATGACCCCCTACCCCCCCCCCCCAAGCCTCCGCTCAGACAACACATCCACCCCACACCATGTCCTCGCACTTCTGTGAGCCCAACCCCCGGAACAAAAGGCACGGCTTGCAGCTGTGTCCCATTCCCCTCCACCATTACTAAACAGACAGCATGTGTATTGTAGGTGCAGAAGAAGGAACCATTTTAGCAGTGTGGTAAAAAAAAAAAAAGGAGAACATACCCCATCTCGATGCCTGCCTCCATCCCACCTCCCTCTCACTGTGTCAGCGCTCCAGCCCAGCGCACCGAGCCATTCCAGTCACGTGGGCTCGCTCTCCACCAATCGGGCGGCCGGGCAACAGTGCCGCACTGCTCGACGGCCAATGAGGACTGGCCTGCTTCCAGCAGCACACACAGCTGCTTCATCCTCCTGTCAGTCCGGCCCCCTGTGTGGGTGGGCGGGGCCACGCGCTCAGACAGGTCACTGGCACGGGGCCAGACTATTCAAACAGCTCTGAGGTCACACCAGCTGTCGCAGAGGTCCAGTGAGAAGAGGCCCGCAACCCAAGCCTGTCAATAAAATCCCCATCCCCCAAAATTCACTCCCCCCCCAAACCATGAGGATCATTTCATCCATATAGCATTTCAAATGACCGCAAAGGGACAGCCGCTTCGAGACAGTATCCCCGCTCAGGCCCTGTCCTTTCAAAATCTGGTCACATTGAGTCGCAGATTCTCTTCCCAAAAAGCCAGCTTTCAGCCATACAAACAGCCGGCAGGCAAAGAGAAGACAGAACCGCTGGACCAGAACAGAGCTTCATGCCAAAGCCCAAACGGGGAATGGCCATTAGGCTGAGTTGATAATTACCAGTGTCCGTAGGGGGTCAAAAACAGCACACTGCAGGTGAATTACCCACAGCCTAGTAAAGACCCACAACACTGTTACCAGTCACTCCTCCGAGGGTACAGGAGAGAACAAGGACGGCAAAGATATCAGCCAGGGCCAATTCTTCTATTTCTTTTTCACATCCTAGACGGGTCAGATGCTGGTACGTGCTGACCCCATCACTGCCCCAAGGAAAGGCATATCTGCATGTTCATTTTACACACATTGGGCAAATACAGACAGGAGGGAATCCAAGCAACCAAGGACTAGGGAACTACTCAGGGCAGCAGCAGGTAGCCCAGTGCAGTGCTTCTCAAACCATGGGTTGCCAATGGGGGGGCCATTACCATGGGGGGG
>JABFEA020000043.1:7378743-7389212 GCA_019775915.2 Cyphomyrus plagiostoma
ATCAACTGCAAGATGCTATCCTATCAATATGGGCCAACATTTCTAAAGAATGGTTTCAGCACCTTGTTGAATCAATGTCACGTAGAATTAAGGCAGGTCTGAAGGCGAAAGGGGGTCAAACACTGTATTAGTATGGTGTTCCTAATAATCCTTTAGGTGAGTGTATACCCCGTCAAGTAAACTCTTGCCAAGTTTTCTTTTATGAAATAACATCAAGTTGATGGTGGGAGCAATTATCCATTCATTATAGGTCAGTTTAAGCTAACTGTTAAACTGCTGGTTATTTTGTTTCTGCTAATGAAGTTTGATGTCATCATGGCTAACCCAAGCTTAACCCCCACCCCTCCGTTCTGTCTAAATTCCCTCATTTGAAGCAAAATCTCTTCTATTTGCCTGTGCCAGAATTTACTTTGGCACATAAAGAACCTGCACAACACAAGAGCCGACATTACAGAGGGGACGTCTCCCTGTGGGTTAGGATTCTGAACCCATGATCAGAAGGTTGACGGTTCAGATCTCATCACCCTTCACCACTGACCCTTACCCTAATTGCTCAAGACCATGATCAGCACTGGTACATCGTTTTGGATAAAATTGTTTGCCAAATAAGTATGTGTACATTCAACATACAATACCAGTCAAAGGATTTGCATGCACTGAGATTTTCTACATTTGCCTGTTACTCATTTAACAGTCGCTAAAAATGCACTCATAAAAGTTCCATAAAATATAACTTTCTGTGGCAGTTATAACAGTGGAGAAAATTTTAGACATTTTCCCTACAAGGGACATTAAATGCTGTTGTTTCATGGAATGAAACCGCTAACTAGTGAATTTAAAATTAAAGGACAGCCTAGAATTTGACTAGGATGTCAGACATGCAATGTTACATACTCTTCCCATCTTATAAAGGAAACTTGTTTCATTTGATTTATGTTCATTTATAGTTGTTCACTCAAGTTCCCAGTGCTTAACAAGAATAAAGAATCTGTAGTTTATGAAATAAATGGAAAAGTGGTAAAAACCTGTGGTGTGCAAAGACTTTTGACTGGTAATGTAAGTATTAAGAAATAGAGTGTCACCATAATAGAATATTAGACAAAGTTGGGAGAAACACAATTTGTGGTCACAAAAGTACTGTGTGAATGAGACGCAGGGATGTCCAAATTTCACAGTAGTGCAAATACACAAGCAATAGATATAGTGTGTACAAAATGCAGGCATTTCAACTATGCAGTAATAACAGCACGCTGTTTTTCAGCCAAGATGTGTAATTGTTGGGGCAAGATGCTGTTTCAGCAAGGATATGACTTATGTTTGTTGTTTTTCGGAGGAATCTCCATCACCCTCAGTGACCTTGTTCACTGCTCTAGATCTAAAAAGCTTAGCCAGGGGATGAAAGGTGACAGCCAATCAAAGCAGTTGGTTGCTCTCCCATACAGCTGCTCTGCGGTTCCTCACACCCAGATGCATATTAACACTTCTTCTCAGGACATGGCTGTGGACAGCTCGAAATAGTATTCAAACAGCAGGTGGTCAAAGTGACAGACTTCTTGTAAAATCCATTGAGGAGGAAACTAAATCCAAATTCTCATTGTTTGAATAGATAGAATATAAAATAATGAGGTAATTCTGGGTGATGTCTAGCCTGCCTGTCTGCCGCCCCTGTGTTCTGCGAAAGCAGAGATGTCTCTGCTGCAGATTGGCTCAGTCACCTGACTGCTGAGTCTCGGTTCATCAATATAGTAAGTCTGCATTAGCGTTCTGCCGGGAACTCTCCCAGCAGAGAAATGTAACCGAAGCATAGAAGAGAAAAAAATAAATAATCAGCATTAACACTCCTTCAGGGGAACAATGTTTTGGACTTTCATAATGACACCTTTCAACTTGGCTGCCAAGAATTATAATTTCAAGTGTATCACCCTAGCATATGTCATTAATGTGACTGACAGTGCTGTGACATTACTCTCATATGTCAGTTTGTGTGTGCATGTGTCCGTGTCCTTCAAACCACCTGTCAGTTGATACAGAAATGTTGAATGTCACATGGCATAGCGCAATTGAGGTGATACTCACTGGGGAAATTTCAGTTCTGTAAACAAGACCATGCCTCATTCAATATGATGGACAGTTTGTTTTTCCTGTAATAGATGACCGTAACTGCAGTGTTTGAAGATCAGAGGATGATGCTCTGTTGATGTGCAGTTTATAGTCAGGAAGTGACTGTAGGGTGAGATAAGGAGTCTTTTAATGGAAAAAACCGTGACGTCCTCATCCTGTGAACCAGAGAACTTATGTCAGAATTTACATGAATCTACTAACAAGTGACTTGACTTTATCGATCTGGTTGTTTTCCACAATATTTTGCATAGAATATGTGCGTGAATAGTGTGTGTGTTCTGCGATGGGTTGGCACCCCATGCTGAGGTACTGCCTGCCCTGTACCCTTAGGTTCTGGGATATGCTCCAGACCCCTGTGACCCTGCATAGTGGCTATGGAAAATGGATGGATGGATAGATAAATTGTATTGTCTTAATAATACAGTGTAAACCCTTCATATGTTTATTTATGTAGTTAAAGTCTGTTTCCAATGGCTGAAACAGTAGCTTTTTATTGAAAAGACAAATGGGGGCAAACAGACATGAGGAGGGACCTTCAGCAACAGGCAGACTGGGCTGGGGCAAAGAGGTCGACCGGCTAGGCACTGGCTGTCATCTCTGCTGGCCTGGGCTTCTTCGGTCTCTCTTCATGGACTTTCTTCAGGTGTTTTGTTTGTCTTTCCAGCCTTGTGGCCCAATCCATCCTTAGCCTGGACAACCCAGACAAGAAGGACTGAGGGACGTCTTCATTAGATCATTTGATAATGTATTACTAAATAAAAATGATTCACTTACAATCAAATTTGGAAATGTATTACAAAGATAACATACTCCTGGCTCACAAAGTATTTCTAAAGAGCTGTTGTGTTATAACTCACTCCTCAGTGTGCTTTCTAACCAATTGTTGTATATTTGCAAGTGATTTACAAGCTGCTTTGTAAAAACCCAGGGACAAAATACAATTGTAATACATTTCTAAATTTGTGAATGAATCTTTCTATTTATTAATTATTAACAAATTTTAGTACCAGTTTATTAATAGTCAATGGGCATTCCTTAAACTAAAGTTTTACCTAGATTTGATTATTTTATAGATACAGGATTAAGTATAAAGCTTTATATAGGGCCACGATATAGTGACAGTCATTAATCTCTAATGTCAAAAATTTGAGTCTTTGGTGCCTGTGAATATTTCTGCATCTTGGTATCTTGGGCAGTTGCGTGTGTGTGTTCTGTGTGTGTTCTGAGAATCATTCAGTCTCAGAGGAGGACTTTCCACAATCGGGGATTGTTGGGGCTAAGATGGATGCCTTTGTGTCTCCCAGTAGCACCAGGCCTTGTATACCTCCCCTGACTCCGACAGGAGAGAAGGGCAGCATGCAGCCGATAAGCACAGAGCTATGACACAGCTGAACTCCTCTCATTATCACATTACATTCTCCGTCACATGTGCTTCACTTCTACCTCACCAGATATCAAAAAGACATTTCTCTGATGTCTGTTAATTTTTGTTCCTTGCCAGTTTTTTTCTTTGAGATTTCTGTGTTTCCTAGTCACCCCAAAACTTCAGGTTACTATTTGGAAACAGGCAAAGATAAGGCCACTGATTATTATATGCAGATCATCCTAATATTAAATTAGACGCCAGACAGTTTTGTCATGCTGAAAGAATACGGTCAGCTGACGGTCAGGTCAAGTTAGATGAACTGAGCCCTGATTTAATCCATGCATGACACCATGCTCACATTCCTCTAAAGGAAATGTGGAAACATTGCTGACCATCTGGCAATGTGGATGTAAAACATCAGCAAACAGCAAACCATCTGCAGAACCATCAAATACGCACATCAAAGAAAGATGGAAAGTCATTGCAGTTCTTTAGAAGTGACTATCACTGTACGTAAGAAGAAGAGGATGACAGAGGCTGCTTGTGTTTTAAGGAGAGTTGTGTGTGAGTATGTTAATTAATACTCAACAGTTTTCTGACTCTTGTTACACACTCAGATGAGAGTGCCCTTCACACGATTGCCCTGCAGTCCCATAGAAGCCCAGCTGACAGTAGGTGCCACTACTAGAGCAATGGTAGAGAAATTAATGCAACCATCTCACCCACCCAGCTGAACTGAGGCGTACCGAGTTCTGTGGACCTTCTTAGCACAGAAGGCTAAATCTGCATTACAAAGGTCAATTCTGGGTGCAGGATTCACCTTCCTTTGTCTGTACTTATGCAATTGTTAGTTTAAAATTTCATCATATTTGTACGATTGTAATTCAACACTAACCAACAAAAGGCAAGCTTGACCTTAATCATAATAATACCTCTTCATGTTCCTTGAATGTTTTGCTGTTGCTCTTCTGGTCCTTGAATAGTCTTGTTAAGTTCTTACTTTGTTAGAAGTTCTGTAGCCTCTGCTTCAGACATGCTTACAATGTACTTGAGCATTCCTTGACAGCTCAGCCTTGCTGCAATTATGCGTAGTCGACTCGCTGACAGTCGTATGTTTGTAATGTACTATTTGCCTCAATTGTACATGGCTTTGGATTACAGGGTCTACTAAATGGTTAAAATGTAAATGTAAATTGGTGTAGAATTATCATAACAATATGTTGTTCCAGATGTTGAGTATGTGCACTGTTTGTGCAGGTGATGAAGGAGCGATTAACCTAGAAAGTGCACTCCTGTTCATCCTGTCATCCTCATGCTCCGTCATCTGGGAGTGATTCTCAATTTTCTGCTCCCAGAAATTCATTATGGACAACTTGTCGTGAATCTTTGCAGTGTTCATTATCTAAAATACACAAACAATACCACAAAAATATCAAAATCTTGTGACCACTGTCTGACTGCGAGCTCACACATATAATGTTTTTTTATGCAGGTACGTTATTTCAGCTCATATATTTATAGCAATACTATGTCCTCATATTTCTGACATGAAGCATTTATGGTATGTGACCTTGCAGGATGTATAAAGCATAGAAACACAACAGGTTCCTTGTTCCTTGTGCGAACTGTTCATCACCCAGTTCCGCCAGTGAATCTGGTGTGATACTGGGCACTGGCCATCATCTGCAGCTGAAATCAAGTGCCAAGTGCGGGAAACTTACCGCAGTGAGCCTGTTGATGGAGACGTTCAGGCCGGAATGACAAGGCTGGCGGGATTCATCTGTGGAAGACTCTCCTCGCCGCCCTTGGCTGCCATTTATTTACAAACATGTGACAACTCATCTCCACCCTCTTTTCCTTTTCAGAGGATGGTTTGGAGGCCAGACAGGAATTCTGGGGTTCCTGCCAATGTGTGAAAAGTCCAGTGACAGTGAGAGAATTATGAAAACTGATGTTTGGGTTGATCGCTGGAGTTTCTTCTGCATTCTAACCCACACTCCACACATGTACATATTTAACCCCCAAGACACACACAACTCCCCACATTTTATTTTTTCTCACAAGAAAAGAAGCCGTTCTAAATCATCTGGAGTCAAACAATCCTGTCCCTTAATGTTCCTGATCACGAGTCCTAGAACAGCAGGCATAGATTACATTACTTAAATAAACACACTAATGTGTGTATCAGGTTATCCTCTGTGCCCCCAAATCAAAGAACAACCTTGTCCCTCACTTAAGGTCACCAGTTACTTGGTGGGGGGGTCTTCACGCTGCAGATTGAACCATGAAAAGATATGAGCACATTTACTTTGACATGTTCACAAATACACATGGTATCATGACACTTACACTTGAACATAGCCCGATATTCCGTTTAACAAAGGGAGATGGAAACACAAACTTGTGTTGAGGGGAGTTCATGACTTTGCCGAGAAGTTTATACATTTACGCCAAATACAAACCTGGACATTGATTTGCTGCTGTTATTAAATCCTTTGTCTCCTTTAGTGGGGAGGTGTTTAAGAGTAAAAATAGCATCACTTTGCTAATCTTTCTTAGCTGTTTAACTTCATTATAGATCATGTTGAAAATAGATATCTCTTCTCTGTATGAACTTATAAATTCCAGAATGTCTTACTTCATTCACCACATTCTTTATTTTACCAAATGCTAACAGAACTACTGCATATAATCAGTCATAAGCCAGTGCTTCCTACTCCTGCTGAACAGAGAGCTATGCAATTAAAAATAACTTTTCCTCCTGTTGGTCACATGACTGTTTTCGGCGTGAATGATTCGTCTTTAAAATGCATGAATCACTCAGCAGCCTTCATATGCCTGCCATGGGCGGAAGACAGAGATGACTGACAAGAGGATTGTACCGCTTCCAGAGCTCAGCACCTGTTATTTCCAAGGTGATATAATGCTAACAAATGCTATTTTAGTGGAGTGGCTGTAGTCTGCTGTCTGCCAGAGAGCACGTTTTCATTTTTGGCCATTGAATCATTGTATTGTTCATTTTTAAGCTCAAACAATATGAAAATGAACTGAACTGTTAGAGTACAGACACTCCTCACTTCACGCTCCTAGACTAGGTCGTTAATCAAATTGGTCGATAAGCAAGAAGTTGTCCCTTACCAATATTTCAAGCATACTGAACTAGTAGTGGGTTTGTGTCACCTTTTTAGCCATCTATATCATTTTGTATATTTATAAATGATGCAGGATGAGATGCTTGTTGTTGAGGGGCCTCGCTGTTGTGAATACAAATAGGACAGTTCTTCACCCCCCCTTTATACCCCAAAACCCTCCTCAACAAGGTGCTGTGTGTAGGTGTTGTGAGTGAATTTACATATAAAGAGTGTCCTCCTGGCCTGTGAGGAGCCTGGGGCAGGGATGGGGCAGGACAGGGTGGAGACTTTCTGATGATTGTAATTCAATTACTTCCTTATTACCCTAGTGGTGCCGACTGCAACCCCCATTCTCTCCCTGACTTCCCCTATGATCATGAATTACTAACCCTGTCTGTATTCGAAAGATCAACCAAGAACATTGGGACACCTTTACTACTTTTCCTTACAGCGTACAATCCCGACTGGTCAGAGAGCTAGTCATAAGTTCAGACAGTCAATAAACATGAAAGTCGCTAAGTGAGGAGTATCTGTATATTTACAGGAAACAGCAGCCTTGATCACATGACCAAAGCATGCAGGTAAATTTCCAAGAAAGTTACTGCTATACTCCAAAAAGCAGGCACCAGGCCTGAACCTTAGAAGAAAACATGTGTTATGTGTATATTTGTGATCTGTTATGAGCATTAAGTCCTGACTGGCATCTAAACTGCTCTGTAAAGTGTAGAGAAAAGACATTCCTTCATCAAGCAAATAAGAGCTAATTTTGAGCAAGACTCAGCACATCTACAGAACGTCTAGCTTGGAAACCACAGTTTTTTTCAGTAATTAATAATATTAATTATGGGGCATTGGTGCAATTCTGACTCTGATTTGACCTATTTCTGGCAGTCTCTTTTGATGTTTAAATTCATTCTAGTTCATGCATCTGTCCATCAGTGTGGTGAAAACAAAAAATGTATGAATCATGTAGCACTATATTTCCAGTTACATGACGATTATAATTATCATCATAAGCAATGGAATGCACCTGCAATGAATCTGAAAGTCTCTGTGGATGGGCATTAAGCTAACTCATCCAGTAGGTGTTTTTAAGTAACACAACATTAAGAGAGCAGGGTCAGTCAGTCCCCAATTTAATGGGGGTTAAGGGTCTTATTCAGAGGCTCACTGATACTATCATTCTATTAGCCATGGGGCTAGAACTAGCAACCTTCTGATATTAGGAACAGAAGCATAACCCACAGAGCCACATACCACTCCTGAGGAGGTCTGGGGGAATGAATAGGTGGTTCATAGCCTATTCAACAGAAGTTTCACATTACTGAAGACAATTTTAAATGACCCATTACATTTGTTTAATTCATTATGAAATGTAGCCCATTAGTCGATTTTTTGATTTCCTCTATGTGATTTTTCATTTAAGTGGTCAGCATAGATTGAATTTCTTGTAAATTTGCAGAATATAGACGTTTCTTTTTCAGCTCATAAAAATAGGTCAAGTGGGGCTTCCAAGCCAGTGGCCCCCAGCTAACTTCTATTTGAGACCCCTGTTCTACAAGAGTGAGTGTCAGGAAGCTCCTGCTGGCAAAGTCTGCTGGATATTAATTCACTCATCATACATCTTCATTGGATTCTTTACAGGGAACTGTAACACACTGCAGGATGCCTAAGCAGGTGGGTCCTTCAAAGCCAACTCTGGGGGCTCTGAAATCGCCTGGGAGTATCTCAGCATTTACAGATGACGGGTTTTGCCTGTTTTGGAAAACCAGTGTGTGAAAAATGCATGTTCCAGTCTCTGTGGATCTCCCCCACCTCCTCATCAAAGCTCCTCCTCAGTCCAGCCCTGTTTGAAGGAGAAGTGAATAAGTACAGTGGGGAAGGGGGTGTTTCTGGGGCCCCGTTCAAAATGTCACTCCTGTATGCCCTCAGATGTTTCAGAAATTAACAAAATAGCTATCAAATAGTGTCAGAAAAGCACAACTAGCGAGATGCTTAGCAGAATATGCTCCTTCACCATCTCCTAAAGAATAAGGAGTGTGTTTAAGTTGACATTTAGTGTAGTGACTGTTTGTGGTCTACAGGGGGGCACACAAAGGTGAGATTTGACTGCTGGTAAACAATAATGATGAGTATATTGTGTTGTGATGTGTAAGCTGCTGGTTGTACCGTCCATCAGGATACTTCACTACAGTGAAAAAGTCTTGCAACTGATAACTATATGACGCAAGTATCTTGTTTTAAGTTTTATTTTTATTTTATTTATTTACTATTTTGGGTGGAGAAAGTAAAGTGAACACTAGATGGAACTCTTGCGTAGAACTTGACTCCTGTGAAGTGGTCTCCCAGTTTAGACATGTATATCTGCTGTTTGTTTATTGGACACTGTGTTAAGAGGATTTGCCCCAGCAAAGGGAGTACTGTGTGATGCAAGATCTGATTGCATTCCTGATCAAAAGTTGCTTCAGCACCTTCAAGTCATAAAAGAGACAGCAAACGATAAAAAACTTAAGCTACCCAGAGGAGGATACATTTCTAGACTGGGAATGTCTCTAGAGCTGGGGGCCATATTGAAAGGTCTGTTTAGTAACAGCATAAAAAAATATTATTTAAGTACAGCTCAAGACTGGCTGAGATTTTCAAGAACTGGCAACATCCTCATTTTGATTTTGATCAGATGTCTTCTGTTTTGTGTTTCCTCTACAGCCTTTACCACTGGCCTATTTTATAGTTGAGTCAGGCATAGTTTAATGATGGCACTTGTACCGGAAAGGAGGCTCTGCAGAAAGGCCGAAAGAAAATGGAAAAATGATAAATTGCATACTTAAAAAGGGCCTCTTCTTTTATTCCTACATGACAAACACAGATACCTGAACAAGGAGAAAGAGATATTTTAGTTGTTACCTGGCCAACAGTAGTCATGGGAATAATGAGGAGACATATACGGCACGGTGAGGCTTGTACTGTCACCTGACTTTAACCCACCTCACCAGCTATGTAGCCAAACAGCAAATATGGCTGTGGTCTTCCTGAACTGTTGGCTAATAAATCATCGATATGCAAATCATATTAAGGATATGACCTTTAAAGCTACACTCATGAATATCCCAAAGAATCATACTGTACACAGATGCTTATGTCAAATATGCACAGTTTGATCCTGACTTTATTATGGACTCGCTTTTCCCATTGATGTTTTGTAAATGCAGTTGTCTTGTTTTGTGCTGTCTAATCCTTTTGGATGCTATATGTTACTGACTGGGTAGTGCCAATAAGAATTCCAATGTAGTGATGCATAAAAAGCAAATAAAGTATCTTGAATCCCATGAGTCATCCATACCAAGGTGAGCCTGAAGCCTACTGAATGTCATTCCATTGCAAGACAGACACATAACCAAACCCTAGAGAGTTCCGTTCACTTCACTCCAGGGCTTTGAAACCAAGGAGAAGATCAGAGAACTTGGGGAAAACGTGCACGACACTAGAGAACATGTAAACTGCACACATGGAGTGAGGTTGTCAGCTGAACCCACTACCCTGCACTGTTGAGTCAAAATGCCACGGATCTGTCAATCATTCGTCAAGAAAAACCTCACTGCCCCACCTACTTATAGATAATAATGACTGCAAGTCAGAAACCAGATGCCCTTAGTGGGTATCTGGAAGCTTTTGTTAGTGACAGGACTCAATGTAGAACCTTGCTCTGACTTGACTTTTTGCTAGCTTGACCCTGCTGGCAGCAAATGATAACAAATCCATCCATTTTCTAAACCACTCATCCTACTGGGTCGCGGGGGGTCCGGAGCCTATCCCGGAAGCAACGGGCACGAGGCAGGGAACAACCCTGGATG
>JABFEA020000043.1:7408777-7426906 GCA_019775915.2 Cyphomyrus plagiostoma
ATAGCTTACCTTCACTTCTGCTGTTCGATGGCAGCCAGAGAGAGGATCCAGCGTCGCCCACACTCACTCAAAAACGCAGGCTGACGCATGCGCAATTTAAAGCAAAAAAACTCACGGTTTGGGTGTATATTTTACTGCATTTTTCTATGTGATGGTTCTTACTGCTGACGAATGGGTAGCATACGTAGAATTTACCCATTATTTTAGAATTCATTGGCTGGCTGCAATAATCATGTAAATTTTATATGGTTTCCACAGATTATATTTACCACTCTCCCAAATCACTTTTTTCAGTGTTATTGCATGATCTGGACTCAGTCTGCAGTCATAGACCCTTTCCTACAGTGAAGCGGGCTTTTGAAACCTTTTATTACTTTGCAGATGGAACTGTTTATTTAGTGTGTGGAACACACCTGGCCTTTATTGCCTTTTATTTTAGCAGTTATAGGAAAAGGTCTAACTTTTGTGCTAGATTTGTAAGAAATGCAGCCACTCATATTTTGAATGCTGCAGGTTTTTTCTGTTTTTCTATGATCTTTCGATGATGATGATGGTGGCTGATGAAGATTCACCACTTGCTAATAATTTAGTTTGACACATAGACAAAGAGGGGTGTCGGAGTGCTTTCCAGACATGGACTTTGGATTTCAGAGCTGTGTCGTGTGATTTAGCTGCTCCAATATCAGTATTATGGTGTTTTGAAAGATGCGCAAGCTCTTTGTCCTGTCTAGTCTGAATGTTTTTAAGAATCAGTTGAAGGAGCAGATTAATCTCCAGAAACAGAATATAGATTCTGAAGTGTGACCAGAATGGCTGTTCATCCGGTTTGGCAAGAACCTGTAGTCAGCATCTGTGGTGTTATTGTATCATCTACGGAACATTGACCATGTTGGTTTTATCATCGTTTTTATCAGCATTGATACAAATTTACTCTGTTTAAACGCCTTGTTTTTAACTTCCATATTATGAGAGATTTTATTATTTAACATTTTTTTTTTTGAAAGGTGTAGCAGTCCAGTCAATAGAGACCGAGGAATCTCTTTGGTGTTTCTGCTTGCTTAGATGTCATGTTTGATGGTGTGACGTTAAATGAGGTCTCCACGTATTGTTTTCTTTTGCAAATTTTAGGTCATGCAGGTGTATCTGCAAACATGATGAAAAAGAAAAATTCCCACAAGTAAGTTTGTTTCCATTTCCTGCCCTCTGCATGTGTGCCACTCGTTTCCTCTCTTTCACTTTCCCTTCTCGCCTTATTGCATGCGTGCTTGCAGGCCAATAGGTGTTTGTTCCTAGGCCACTACCGAATTTGAGGTTTGCAGAAGCATGCACTTTCAGAAGCAGGCAGAGACCGCGTCGTTAGGGGCAGCTCCTGCAGCTTCCTGTTGCCACATGGCATTTTGGTATTACAACTGATCATACAATGACTGACCAAGGGTGGAAGGTGGCTGTTTGTAAACACATCCGCCATTGCCTAACTTTCACTTAAGTTCTGAAGTACAGTAATTATATAGGATGTATAGTCAAGAGGCTCAGGTTCTGGCTCCTTTGAATGGATGTGAATTAGTCACATCACCAACATGCAGTTCTGCATGATGCACAAGAACATCCTATCATCACACTAGACATGAAACCCCAGTTGCAGTAAAGGTCATTCACGGGGAACTGGGAAATGGTGATCGTAGGAGGTCCTGGTTCAGAATGGACTGTGTTTCAGTGTGGAACATTCTTTAACGTTGGCTTGTAAATGTAGAGTAAGAAGTACTGTGATCTCACCACCTATTATGCCATGGCTGATGAACTACATGTTGAGATTTCTCACCCTGTAGAACAGACAGCATCTTCTTTGAACACTTTTGATA
Organism: Cyphomyrus plagiostoma; assembly: GCA_019775915.2. NCBI lineage: Eukaryota > Metazoa > Chordata > Actinopteri > Osteoglossiformes > Mormyridae > Cyphomyrus > Cyphomyrus plagiostoma. The sequence continues at coordinate 7,410,637 of JABFEA020000043.1, forward strand.
ATAAAGTTAATAATATGTGGTTGGTTTCACAATGGATGATCCAGTGACCTAGTTGAGATGATGGTATCTGATCACTCTAAACAGTTACTTGACAGGTCTGTGGTAATATGTGTGCTGGGACCTGGATTAAATTGTCAGTTTGGATGACACCAATAGCTGTGGTCAATGTCTGATCACATGGTTATTTATTTGGAAGGCAACTGATGACTTTGCTGATCTAATATGGGTGATCTAATTGATCTAATTTGGGTGCCATTTATCCGAAGACCCCATCATCACAGTTGGTTAGAGAGAGTAGCTTCTGTCCAACAAACTTCATCAGTACTAGCAGCTATCCATGAACATGTGTCGGGCAAAGAGAGAAGACAAGGCAGACAAATCTAAATCTTTTCAAATAGCAGCTTTTGACAGCAGAAATAAATATAATTTTGATTGAATGAAACTAATGTTGTGGGAAGCTCCAAACATCACTTAAAAAATGGAAACTGCCATTTGTGGCGGGAGTATTCAATTAGCAAATAAATTGAAAAGCTGCTTTGCTGTAATTATTATTGCACCCTTTCTCATATGTCCTGGTCCTTGTCCAGGAAACAGAGGAGCAATGTTGGGCCCAGCAAGCTGGTGTCCCAGCCCAGGAGGAACATTGTGGGTTGCCGGATTCAACACATCTGGAAAGAGGGCAGCAATTCCCCGACACAGTGGAAAGGGACAGTCTTGGACCAGGTGCCCGTGAACCCCTCGCTCTACCTGATCAAGTATGATGGGTTCGACTGCGTCTATGGGCTCGAACTTCATAAGGATGAACGCGTGCAAAATCTTGAGGTCCTACCGGACCGAATCGGTAGGTTCTTCTGAGATTACATGGTGATCTTTCATCTTGCCAGAAAAGAATTAGGTAGGGCCTTATAATGATCTGTCTTCATGCCATGCTACAGTTTAAACAGGGCATTTAGTATGTCCAGTTGTTTTGTGGCTAAGACAGTGTTTTTATTTTTTTAAGAGATGTTGGGTTCTTTTCTAGGTGACAGAAATGGTAGAAGACCATAATTGTGTCACATAAATGATTATGATATTCATTTCTTTCTTTGCCACAGTCTTTGTATAGTACTAACTGTGGGTTATGATCTATTATTTGTGGCAAGAGTGCCCCAATGGGGCATAAAACTACAGGCTTAAGTTTAGTCAGTGAGAATCTGCCAACATATAATGTTAACCACACTCCTGCAAGAAAGACAAAAGGCATTATTTTAAACTACTGAGACACGAACCCAGAGCCTTTTGCTCAAAATCCTTTTCCTTAAACATTAAAAAAGTCACACTGAGTGATCTGTTTTAGTTTACTGTAGTGCTGTATGTGTGGGTGTGCTGCCCCCTTTGGCTGCCTTTTTTAAGTGGTACCCGTCTCACAGCCTCTTCTCGGATCAGCGATGTGCACCTGGCCGACAGCATGATCGGCAAAGCTGTTGAGCACATGTTTGAGACGGAGGAAGGCTCGAAGGACGAGTGGAGGGGCATGGTGCTGGCACGGGCACCCATCATGAACACATGGTTTTATATTACTTACGAGAAGGACCCCGTTTTATACATGTACCAGCTCTTAGACGACTACAAGGAGGGCGACCTGCGGATAATGCCCGACTCAAGTAAGAAACACGGGATGTTTTTTTTTTTTTTTTTTTTTTTACTTATGGCATTTGTGTGAATACTAAACTACTGGTATGTAAACATGTGGTTAAATGCAATCTGTGAAAACTGGTAATTTAAATTAAGGTGTGTAAATTCTGTGAAAACTAATCTATGCGAGGCAGTGGCGGCTGGTGACTTTTAAAATAGGAGAAGCACACTGTGAACAGCAGGTATTTTAGTAGGCCCGCTACTTGCATGCAAATTCTGCTCTCATTCATTAAATGACTTCTTTAGAACTTCTTTAGTGTCGGCCATGTTGCTTCAACGCCTCTAGTATAGCGTGAACACACACACAGCTTAGTTAGCAAGCTAACTAGTGTACTAAAAATCATGGTAGGATTTTACTTGACAGGGCACAAATATTTAGTAATAACTCAGTTACTACTGAAATACAAATCATATACAAATATAGTCCCTACTAAATAAAAGATGTCGCAATTCATTAATGATGAACAAACATGAAATCGGTGTTTCATTTGTGTCATTCATGATTTGTTCCTTCAGTAGTTCACAAAGGTTTACAGAATTAACATATATAGTATCAAATATAGTGACTGCTTGAGAAAAAAAACATGTTATGATTTGTTAGTGATGAATTAACACAAGATCAGTATGTTACTAAGACCTAGTTTCTGGTTAATTAATACATAAGTAATAGCATACATAAGTAATGCTCAGGGTTCAAATACTTTTTGAAGAACAAATTTCCATGACTTTTTCATGATTTCCAAGAATCGATTAAAAAGAGAGACTTTTTTCAGCCCATTCAGGAAAAGTTCTAAGTTGTTATGCGATCATTGCATGACACCATTATAAACACGTACTTTGTATAGAGAAACCAGGTATTATGACCTTGCATTCATCCTTTGGATACACATATTTTACATATTACATATATTTTAACATTACATATATTTTATAGATATGTATGTTGCTTTTCTCTGTTCACACATGAAACAAATTGTAGTTTAATTTTTAGCTGGTCTAATAATGGTGAGCTGAACAATTATTAACCACAATAGATTATCTTTCCTAGCTATTACCAGATAGAAAGTCATTAATCTGTTCCTTACATTTGCAATAACAGGAAGCAATAATTACTTGATGTAAAAGTTCTGAAAGACTAATTATTTATGCGCACTGTACTAATTACCCTAATGTGACATAGGCACGGTATACATGTCACAAATGTAAGGAGGAGGCAATGTTAACTTGAAGTGTACCCAACGTGTTACAGAATGTGTAGGGTTAAGATAACGATAATGACAGTGCCATAAACAAATGATGCCACGGTGCACTTTGCATGTAAACATGTAGGAAGGTCCATGGGTGGGTTGCAACTGTTAGTATCTGGATGGAGTAATAAGCTAGAAATGACTTTATAACTTTTGTGAGTGAATATTTTATATATTAAATGTGTGCCTTCCAGTAACCACTTGAATGACACAGACTCTCTTTCTCTCACACACACATGTACGTCTTTATTTTCACACTGTCTGATACTCTAATCTGAATCATAAACATTCTGTATCTAAACTTCTCTGCTAGCTTGTAATCACAGCACAGCGATATTTTTCACAGGTAGCACATCAAGTGTTTATGCAAAATACACTGTGGCGTCTCAAAACACCACAATCGCACACATGCACGTTCACGCCTTTTTTTTACTGTCTGATATTTGGACTTCATATGGTCTTTACACATTCTACTCTTCAGCAGTATTTATTACATATAAAAATATTACTTTAGCATTGTCCACAAGACCACACTAACTATAAGACAACACACGCACCTTTTGTTTGTTTATGGCATCAGATATTTCAACTGCATGGATAACATTTTATTTCTTTCTTTTCTGACACATTTATAATACATATATTGTGCTTATGTCACATCAGGGCAATTACAATGGCACGCAAAAATGATTTGCCTTTTAGCACAGATTTCTTCAACTCAGTCCGTATAAATTTATCATAACTTTTACTTCACTTGTTCCAATTTAGACACATTATTCAGCATATCGAACAAAACAATAAACCTCTGTTGAAATTTTTACAGATTTTGAGTGTAAGTGGCAACTAATATAATGCATTATAGACTGAACTCTTTGCCCTTCAATAGAAAAGTATTAGTCTGCTCTAGGTGTATCTTTGCACCGCGCTGATGCGATATAAACATGCATGTTACCACCGGTTTTTAAATGTGTATCTTAATGCCAATGCTCTGTAGGAAAGCAACATATAGAAGGGGAAAAATAGCCTGTATAGAGGGGAAGAAATGCCATGCGGATTTTCTTTCGTTTTCTGCCCCAATGGCCTTCCATGCCCACGGGCAGCAATGACGCGCAAAGTATAACCTAGACACTGCTTGGGAGAGACTGGGTTGTGATGCGAATGTTGACTGGAAAAAACAGGGTTTTCAAAAATCCCATAACTTTCTAATATTTTTCCATTATTATTACTTTCCACAACTTCATGAAAATGTGATTTCTTAATTTCATGATTTTCCCCAAGATTTTCATGATCATACAAACCCTGAATACTATATTATTTCTGCCCTGTCAAGTACAGAGTTGCCAAAATTACTGAACTTGAAAATTAAACAGTAAAACTCAAACGATAACGACTTTATTCATAATATTTACAAATGCCAGTGGCTAAGGGTGTCATTCAAGGTTTCACCAAAATGCTCCTGCATGCCAGCATGCAGAAGAGCAACTGAATACTGCCAACACCATGTGGTATCTGTGAGCATATTGGTAGTTAATCCTGTCTTGTGCAGAGAAGCCTGGCTTCTGGGAGGGTCTACAATATCTGACTGCAAATCCACATATCTAATCAATCAATGCTGTCTAAGCAAAAACTTTTATATGAAGCTCCCATAGATTCCCAGTGAAGCATGGCATCTGGGCAGGCTCTGAAAACATGTGCTCAGAGCATATTAACCAATAATCTTCCATCAATTCTCCATTTCGAGAAAACATGCAAGAATCCTTCATAGACTTCCATTGAAGCACAGCATCAGTGGATGTCTATGGCCTGTATTTGTCCTGGTTTCAAATGGAAAATTAATGTATATGTTGTGGAAAGCAACTTCTATGAAATGATCAGCACTGTTGTGCAGTTAGTAAGATAAGTTACACTTTTAACCTCAAATGAAATTAAGTTACATTGATACACTGACTAATTCAGTTCATTTGCCAATTTTAGCCACACGGCTATTTGTGTAGTCTTAGAGCAATCGCTTGTGATGTGATGAATGAAGACGCCTATTTTAGTTCTAGCAGTGTTACTCAACGCAGAGTCCATACTATTTCTCCCTCCCAGCTCCCAATGCACCTGTGCCAGGTATTTGGTGTTCTTGATTGAGTGTGTTGGGAACAGGGATTGTGGATTGTCTGAAGGACCTTGCAGACTGGGTTCAGAAATTCTGCAGTACAGAGATGGATAGATGGTCCTCATTAATCCCAGTGGGGAAACTAACCATAACGCTGTTTAGAAAATGTTTCTAATATCACGTGTTTAAGGGATCCCGATTGAGAAGAATATAAGTGCCTGTACATCCTGAATGTCTCAGCAGAAGTCGCGTTTGACGGATGCAGCCTATTTTTACTGTGAGACCAGCCGGGTCCCGACAAGATGAGTGTTGCAGTGAACTAACAGAGTGAACACAAGTGCTTAGATTGATATGGAGATAATTTAAAAAGTCCAGGCTCTCTGCTGACTTGCGTTTCATAACCATGTCGTTAGCGGTGTGAATCGCAGGTTTGTATCGTGCAGTATACTGATAAAGAGGCGAAGAATCTGACTGCTCTCAAACTGCTAGTTTAACCCAAGCGAATTATCACAATGTGTTACAGATGACTCCCCCCCTGCTGAGAGGGAACCTGGAGAAGTGGTTGATAGTCTGGTTGGGAAGCAGGTGGAGTATGCCAAAGAAGATGGCACCAAAAGGACTGGAATGGTCATCCATCAGGTCGAGGCCAAACCATCAGTGTATTTCATTAAGTTTGACGACGACTTCCACATCTACGTTTACGATTTGGTAAAAACGTCTTAAGGGTCAGATCTGTCGGAAGCAAGGTTGGGGGTGGGGGGGGGGGGGGAGTCCGTGGTGGAGATATACTTGGAACCTTCAAGACTTTGCCAAATCTTTTTCGATCGTTGTCAAGTAGAGACGAGTTGGGCGATCCGTTCGGGGGCCCCTTCACCTGGGGGGGGGACCTTTCTGCAGATGCCCTTTGCCGTTTCCAGCAGGGATACATCTGCACTACTTCCTCAGCCCTGCGCCATGTCACCACGTCACAGGGAGGACGCAGTGGGATTCGTGACAAAAAAAATTGAAAGGATGTAACATCTTTCTGTAATATGTTTGCTTACACTTTAGATAGTTAAAGGAGAATATAACATATATCCTCAAAAGATATAAAGGATTATACACATGCTAATTGCAGTATAACTGAAGGCATACAAATCATAGATTCAGCCCTCAGAAAATCCATCCGAGCTCTTAAAAATTTGAATTTTGGTCTGAGATCGGACTGTTCTCCGGAGGAGATCATTTCTGCACGCTTCACAAGCTCAGTTAGCAGTATTTACAGTGTCTGTATTTGAAGATTCAAAAACCGGGACACTGTGGCGTTTGTTAAACATCACTGAATGGTCCCTTCGTTTTTGAATACAGTTGTTGTTATGAATATTACTGTTATTTAAAAATACAGTTACTTGTTAAAAAGATCTGTAATTTCTATTAACATGCAACACTTTTTTTTCAGCATAGCCTTTTTTTCTCTTTTCTTAAATCAGATTTCATTTAAAATATTTTATTTGCTGTTCCTGATTACATTTTATATATTATATGGATGTAGACAACACACATGTTATCTCTGAACACTGCGTTCAGTAACTTGCCCTCCTCTGTAAAACTTACAATCTGCTTCTAGTTGCTAAGCTGCACAACTGAGAGCAAGAAAGTTCCCAGAGAAAAAAAAAACATTATAAATTACAAAGTGTTACTACAGCAGCAGCCCTTGCAAAGTATTGTCCAGTGCTGCCTCATTACAGCAACGGGAAGGATTTCTCCTTTCTGTGGCTGCCTGATTTAATTTAAGCCTTAAGGCATATGCCTCAGTGTTTGCTGAAACCACAATACTATATTATTTGCAATCGCTGTCTTTTATGAGTAACTTGTGGCTTCTTGGAAATGTTGTAATGTCTTTCTGTGTTAATTTAAGCACTAAATTTCCCTGTTGTATGTTGCATTTTTACTTAATGGAGAATTCCAGTTCAGAATCTATAGTTTGTGTTGGATGATGATTAAAGCTGATGTTTTCAATTGCGGGCCAGTTCCGGATCCATGTTGGAGCCAGAAAGGTATATTTATGGTCTTTGAACTCGGGTTTATAGTGGCTACCAGTAACACATCGATAGTAAAGTATACCCTCCCCATTATCAGTAAATTGCTGACAGTAACATATAACCAACCACATTTACTTGTAAATTGTAGTTTTTCTTGCAGATACAGTGACTCGTGAAAAGACAAAACCCAGTTATCCTTCTAAAATGCATTTAAACGGGTGATTTATACATGATCCATCAACTGGCTCCAGACAAATAGGTTGCACGTTCAGACCCGATGAACTTCTGGCTCATGAAATCCTTTCTGAAATATTTTTGCCGTGGAAAGGGGTGCCCACAGGCTACTCTTTGTTTCCAATAAAAACTCCCTTCACGTAAACTCAATACATATCTAGATGTAATTCATTGGTCTACTGTAAAACTTATTTGCATAAAAAAACAAATGCATAGAATTGGCTATGATCCAGCCTAGATTTAAACCAGAAGGTTCAGAATCCTATCAGGATTGTTTTCTTTATCAGGGACCCGCTCTGTGTGATGGAACCGGCCTGAAATTGTAGCTTGTTTGCATAATGTGCAGCGTTTCGATAAATAGATGAAGACCGGAGTTCTCTTCCAATAAAGTGTTTTTGGTCATATAAAGCCTCTGGTCATTTTATTATTGAAAGTGTGGAAATAGAGAGTCTCTGACAGAGCCCAGAAAAACAGCAGCTCGACCTTCATTGTCACTGTCATTTCAGGTGTGTATGAATTCGCTTATTAATAACTCTTGTATCGTCTGGTGTGTTACTCTGTCACACTATCTGTAAGCCTTCAGTACTGGTCTCCCCTTGGGCTTCTCTAGCAGAAGCACTGCTGGTCCTTGTTGCCTTGGTAACAGTCTCTTATCGTCAGAGAGGGCATCCATTTCCAAACTGTGGCGGTTTTTTGGATCTTGTATGACCCTTCCTGGTGTACATGTGACTTTTCATATTCACCTGCTCCACTGTCCTATCCGTGTTTTGACATTAGCTCTACGGTGACAGTATTTTTTTTCCTGTGTACAGGCGGCGAATTTTGCATGCACAGGTAAGGTAAATTACATTTTCTTCTATGAACCATTTTTATGTTCTTTGTGTGCAAAATGTCCATTTTCTTTCACTTTCTATTGGTGCACTGTGTTGGAGGGACTATGTCTCCCAAAGCGCAAATGATTCGTATTGAAAAATCCAAATTGTTTTCTGTGCCATAATGCCATGATTTAAGTGTGCATGGCAGGAAAAGCCCTTGTGACAGAGTGAGGAAAGTGTATTTGTGTGCTCTTGTACCCTTGTTGCATATGGGAATAATTCACAGTATGGAGTGAAGCACATGCTTTCATGTGGTCTGTAAGATGGTGTCACTGTCTGTGTTTTTGTATTGTGCTGTTGCTGAGTTTTTTTTACCCGTCTGGATAAATGGATTCTTTTAGACTGCTTGTCTATTCTTATTATAGAATAATGTAGACAATTAATTTTATTCACATTTAAAAGTATACACACAGCCTAACCGTAATACATATAAAATAAAACCTTCATAGGAAATTCTGCAATATGTCTCATTTTAGCAGCAATCTGTTAAATCATACATACAACTGCTTCCTGAGTGGGGTGACCAGCGAAACACACTAAGCAAGGGTATCCAACTCCGGTCCTGGGGAGCTACTATCTGCTAGGTTTTATATCCTACCTGGCCTCTGATGAGCCACACCTGTTCCTGGTACTTACCTTACAACAGGTGTGGCTCATCAGAAGCCAGGTAGAATAGAAACCCTACCGGACAGTAGCTCCCCAGGACCGGAGTTGGATACCCCTTACTTAGTGGGTTTTACGCAGATTACTTTTTTTAGAATACAAAATTACTTGTGCCTATTTAAATTTTTCATCTCATATAAAAGTTTGCAGGCACTACAAATATAATCTTATAAATGTTGAGATTAGAGTCTCATGTGGGAATGTGGAGTTTTCAGTGGGGACTTTGCTATGGTTTAGTATTGTCAAGGAATACATGGTGAGTGCCAGGCAGAAATGAATATCTTTGATTTTGCATTTATTTGGTAGCTTGTTGAAGTTATCTGATTGTCATGTGCTGCCCGTCCCGTCTGCCTTACTCTTCTGTTTTCCTCCCTGGTTTGGTCCTAAAAAGCCACGCCTAGTGCTCCTTTACCTTAACTCTCGTTCTTGCCCTCATGTTAATCACATCTACCTGCCTCTTCTTTGCTCCCTTTTTGGATGCTTTTTTAAGTGCTTCCCTGTCTTGTTTCGCCAAATCTGTCATTACTATTGTAACTTGGGACTCTATCTTGACGATCTAACGCAAAGCGTAAAAGTGCAAGGCACAACTAACATTTATGCTATTTTAATGGTGGAAACACTAGACTTTGCACTAACATAAGGTCCAAAAAGGCTGTCCTAACTCTCTTAGTTAAACATGCAATGAACCAATCAGAATGGGCCTCAACCTTTAAAAGGCAACGGCATATGAGCTACAGTGGATTGCTATTATTACGGCCCGTTTGCCCGGCAAACCAGATGCTTGTGGACAAGGTGAATAGACGCAAGCACATCATCCACGGGGGTTCCACTGTTCCACTTAAGCCTTTTGAGGTGAAGCAGGCGTGTGATAAGGTAGCAGCCAGTGTGTCCTCATTTCCTGGCATTAGATCATCCACTCAGAGCTGAAAGTAGTATAATGATGTTGAAGATGGAGAAAACAAGCTCGCTGAAGAACAAGCACAGCGGCTGGGAACAGACTTAACTATGCTTGTGTGTTTTTCTGTTATTTTTGGGTCTGCAGTTCATAATATATAAATAAAAGTGCAAATGCTGTTCAAACAAAACCCAACCTACAGGTCTTAAGATGTTTGAAAATGTTTATATAAAAGGCAATATGGCTGTTATTTTTCTACATCTCACAAATTAAATTCCTTACCGACGGTTCCTCTCTTCTGCCAGCTGATCCCTCCTTGCCCATGCTGCAGCTGGCATACTCTCCTTTGTTTGGCATCAACACATGCACTTCAGCATCACACTGTCTGAAGTCCTCTAATGTGTACTCATTTATGTCCAACAGACATCTATCACACATGTAATGTTCCACCTAATTTAGGGAGCAACATCTGAAACACATGGTCAGTAATCCAAAAGCCCTGTCAATTGCAGTACGTGCTTAATTCTGATAATGAACTCCAAAGATTTTCTTACTGATGGTTTGTTCTTAATATCTATTTTTCTTTTGGTGTTGCATTAAACAGTGTGATTATGTGAAAGTACCAGATCTGCTGTATATAAATTAAATAATATAACACAAAACAATTAGTGCACTTTGAGCGCATAGTTGTGTCAGTAACGAGTGTCGTAGACCCATACTTTCTAAAACACACCACTTTAATACCATTCAATACTGCGCCACTGACTTTCGGCGTGGTTTTTGTTGGTTAAAAGTGCAACGCCAACTCGCCCAGTCACGTCTCATTTAAAAATCACCACTCCAACGAATTATTTGCTATTTTGACGGCTTGCAAGCAGGGAGTGAAAATGAGCAATGCGCTGGTAAGAAACGGAAATAGGGCCCCTAGTGTTGCTTGGTCTTTATCTGCTTCGGTTCACTCCATTTAGATCCCCTGAGATCTTTGTTGTTTTCAGTTTTGTTCCTTTATATTCAATAAAGCCCCTGTTACCACAGTATTGCATCTGTTCCTGTTTCTCCCGACTTTCAGCTTCCCGCTGGCTATGACACTAATAGACAGCATGCATGCTTTTATATTTTTTTTATGATTTTGTTTTATTTATTACTTTATAATACCTGAAAGAAGTTGAATTGGATAAGAATTGTTTAGTTTATGATCCAATGAAATGAATAAATATTGAAATTTTGGCCAGACGGCGAGTAATGATGGCACTTACAATGACACAAATAGTGATACTTGAGCAGGTATAGTGACAGAGAGTAATAATTGGTACTCTTATGACAGAGAGTAATATTGGTACTCTTATGACACAGAGAGTGATGCTGAGCAGATATAGTTTTTAAATCATTCTCAAAAAGTATTACATTACTCAATGCATGCCTCTGTGACCCAGAGTGACCGTTATTGATGACATATGCACATTACTACAGAAACAGATGATAAACACAGACATAACCGACAGTTTTGGAGTCTAATGTTGAATGTCTATTACTCTATTTTTTCTGCTTATATATGCTATGACTGGTAAAGCAAAATCTGAGAATGAAACTTTGAGTCAGCATTTTAACCACAAACAAGTAACCAACGATGTAGCACGTCATTGTGTTTACATGCGGGAGGTGTTCCAGTAGCACGATGCGCGTGTTCTATTTCAACTTGTTTGACAGAGCTCGACAGCAAACATACACATACCAGCTTTTGTGAATAAAAATTGCGGAAATGTGAAATAATTGTCCTTCTAAGAAATAGAAGGCTGTGCTGTGCTGTGCTGTGCTATTTTTGGTAGCACTCCAACCCACTTTTGAGTGGAATGCTTTAGCGCACAGTGTTGCAACTCGGTTGACCGGACTGAGTGCGTTCTCTTGATTCCAAAGGTATGCAATTCATGCATGTGCATTAACCATAATGAAAGTTATGAGCCTGAGATTAATGGATGCAAAAGTCAACTTGTGCGTTTCTGGAGTTCTAAAGGTCCATTAAATTTGTGAGGTTTTTGCAGCTAAGGAGCAGACAGGCTTCTTGGTTCTCATATTTTGAGATTTATTAGCCTTTTGGGACTACAGTCAATGATACAGTAATACAGTTAATGTGGCAAAAACCATTAAACGCCTGACTGTAGTAAATGCAAAACAAGCAGGTTAACAGAGGATCATATTTAGAACTGCCTTCAGGTCCTATAGTTAAATTTAGATTAAATTTTAAATTATCCTGCACAGCAGGGACTTCTGCAGGCAACAAAAAGGGACAGGAAATACAGATGGAACAAGAGGTGAGAAATGTCACTGTCCGGTTGTCTAAATTAATTAAAGTAAAAATTGTGCATTATAATACGCGCGCTTATAATACGTTTTATTATGATGTTTTCATCGCTAAAGGGAGAATATGTTTAGACATATTACGATTAGGTTTTTTGTAATATATTATAATTACACAACCTATACTTACTTGTTAAAGCAAAAAACTATATTTACCGTAAAAAGGGACAGCAGCAGATAAAGGGGTCCACCACAAATATAGGTAAGAGATAATAGGGAGTCCTACAAATATTAACTTAGTATATTTGCAAATATGGTATAATCCCCGAGAGTGTCCCGATTTTTCACAAATCACGTGAGGCAACCTTATTTTCGCCCTTGCCTTTTAATTACGATCTTGGTGTTTCATGAAACATCAGCTATAACAAAGAATTTGCATGCTTAAAGGCCATTGAAAGTCAGAAGCCATTGAGGCGTAATATGGGGGACATCCTTGTTGACGGCTATGTAATCGCCTTCACGCTTTCATGTGCAAATGGGGGCGTCGAAATACACATTGCTCATCTTTCTCTCATCATCATCATAGAACACCTCTGTGTCAGAATTGAGGGCGTAGATTTTTGTATGGGACGTATGTGGGAGTACGGTGTGTGTTTAGGTTGAGCGGGGGGTCAGGGATATAATTTGGTCTTTTCCAATGTAGGAAAAAAACTACTCCCTTGATCAATATGCATATTCAACTGCATTTGTTCAACTGCAAGTTATTTTACCAAAACATTTGACTATTACAGTACATGGCGCGTAAATAAGAGTACCATAATTCCGTACAGCACACGACAGCCTGTTTTTGTACAGGTATACCGGCCTAATTAACTCACTCTGATCTAAAGAGTACAATACATTAACAGACCCGGTGTAACAAGATCATACCAATTCAAGATCATACTAATTCAAGATAATTCAAGATCATACTAATTTTAACTTGGAGAATGTGCAGAATTTGTTATCAAATAACCCATACCGGGTTGTTCGGCCAGCAATATTAAAATATTAAACTTAAAAATAAACTGTAACATGAAAATAGCCTACCTTAAAGCAATAAAGATCACTATATTACATAGGCCTACATAAATACTGGGATTACATATTATACGCAATTTAATTTATTTATTTTAATTATAATAGTACTAAATATCTCATATTAAATGCTAAAAAAGAATAACTGAACTGGAAAACTTTAAACTGCGATTAATTACTTTGAATGACAATCTATAATCGTAATTACATGTTGCGAATTAATACTGGTAAAACGAAACTCACACCCGATAAGCAGAGCGAAGCTCAGTCTCTCCACTTTCTGGGGTTGGTTTTATTGCCGTGGCATAATGACGGACCGGCGACACGAGGGCATGATTAGGCGAGGCAAGCGTGAGGGAGCGTGGCGTAGGGAGGAGGAGCCAGCAGGGCGAGGTTGTTAGGCTGGCTGGCGGCGAGCATCACGCGACGCAGATCCGCGCAGACGTGCCGAAGGAGGAGCGTCGTGCTCTCTAAGATCTGGGCCGGCTTCGGTGGGAGAACGACCGGCCGGGCGCACATCATCGTCATCTCTCTGCTCTCTTTGTCTCGGTCCTTCTTTTGTTCTCCGTTTTTAAAACTAAGAGACAATTTGGTGGTGACCTGACATTTTCAAAGGGGACCCTAGAGAAACGACGAATAAAAGATGTTTGAAACGGAACAAATCCTGCTGGTTCTGCTGGATATACTCTGCCTTGGATTGGGTACGTACCGGGTCTGTCATGGGTCATCCTTCGCGGGGCTTGGGGACTCGGCCACTGTAACCTTTGCTTATAGTTTGTATCACTTGTATTCAAAGCCACCCCGTAGATGTCTTAGAATAATTCACACTGCTTCACTCGCTCTAGATAAATGAGTGTCTTGTTGGACTTGGTAGGTTCTTTTTTTAGAAGGAGGCGATGATGATATGTCTGTCCAAGTACAGATAAACGCTTTAAAATTGGATCTCAGTGAATAAAACTAATTCCAAGTGACTGGGGTGGTCGCTGTAGTCTCGGAGGCCCGTGAAGAGTGGTTTGATCGGATCACATGAATAACTGAGATCTGTTAATTAATTAAAATGTATTGGCGTTAATAATTAACATTTTAAACACACCAGAGGAGAAAAAAACGACTCACAGCATTGGGAGTCGTGTTGTAAGATATTGCGGCGTTGTGAAATAGCTGCGACTATAAAAACAAAGATCATTTGTTTCGCTGTAAAGTAAGGAATGATCTACGGGGCTAAACGTGGAAAGTGCCGCACGCTGTGCCCAACCACGCCACAAAGTGATGTGTTCGCTTATGAAAGGCCAACATTTATGCAATGCGTCTGGAGGATATTTTTAAAATGATTTTTTTTTTTTCATTTTATTCCTTGTTTTAACCCCCTTCGAAAAACCCAGGGATCATTTATATTGCATTTGTTGCTTTATCGGTCTATATAAGTTATAACGTCTTTAACAGCAACTGTTATCAGATGTATTTTAAGTGTATTGCAAAAAGATAAACATATCTTTATATTTTCATCGTATATCAAAATATAACTGGTACAAGGTATATGCTGGGCTAGTTCTGTGCTCCCGTTGCTGCTTGTCCTCTTCCATGTTCAAAATGTTTCAAGTCTTTATAGATGTAAATCAGATCTTAGCTTTGTCTTGTTAGGCGATGGAAGGAACTGTACAGGTAGATTTGTAAGTGGTCGTGTACCAATGATAGTTCCTGTATTTTGTGCAGAAATGCAGGAAAACTATTTATGTTCAACTTGTAGTATAATACACAAGTGTACACTTGATATTCTCTATAAAGACGACTTATTCAGATGTCATGGCACAATCTAGTATTACCCACTACTCAGGAACTGAATGAGCTTTAAATATCCGTACAGCAGAGTGCTAAAGACTTACTATTGCTGGCATGCTAGTGTATGATTTTAAAGGCTGTACCTTTGCTTTCGATAGCTTGGCACCTCAGAAAATTTTATTCTTACCTGTATGGTTGTATGCATTTCAGTTGAGTGTTCCTTAGCTGTGTGCTAAGCTAATATTTAATTGTGTGTAGCTTAGGGGCAAGAGATACTCCATACTCTTTGTAGAATGGTGGATTTGAACACTAAGCCTGAAATTAAGCACAGCCTAGGGATGAATGCAGTAGAGAAGAAAAAAGTGTAATGAAAAAAAACACTATCAGACCATTAAGACTGGAGTTTTCATAGGGGACAGTGTAAAGTCTACTATGTAATATAACTGGTCTAAATTGCAGTGAAAGTAACATCAGTGATGTGGAGATTGAATATTCAACCAAAATTTCATTTGTTTATTTCACATCCAGGTGTATAAACCCAAAGCTCTTTATAACCAGGAAAAGGCATTGGTACTAGTACATCTGGGCAATATCGCAAAATATTTTCTATATATCTTTTTTTTTCCCATATCTGTTGATGCTAGGGCTATGTGTCCACGTATTCATCGTGTACCACATAATTTAAGTTCAATGCATGCAGTGATGCCAATTTAAATTCACATGTAGATATTCAACATGAAAAACATTATGCTAATTGTAGCTGTGAGTAGATTTGCTTCTAATGCTGGTTAGTCAGTCATAATCTGCATCTTGGGAACATTTGAAAACAGATATTGCTGGAAAGGCATCCAACATGCTAACCGTTTGAGATGACATCATCTGAATCTGTGTGTGACTGGAGCGAGGCAGAAACAGCCTCTGCAAGTTACTCTCCTTGTGGCATTTAAGGTGCTTTTGTCAGGAAATTCAGACTGAGCTAAGAAAGATATGTGACCGTAAGAATTGCATTGTACACTGTGTCTCGCACATTTTGAGGAGTAGAATCAGAATCAGCTGTGCTGGGGCAAACAAGGCATTTGTTTCCGGCAGCTTGAGACTCTCTCGTACACAGACACTAAGCAACACTGTACAAACAATAAATTACACTATACAAGAAATACAAATGTGAAAAATTATAAATATACACACTTGGGTAACACTGTGCAGTTTTAAGGTGCGAGGTAAAGTGCAATGTAGAGTGCAAACGGGGGAAATTGACATGAGGCAGGTGACACAGCTTCGCTGTTTATGAGGGTGATGGCCTGAGGGAAGAAGCTGCTCCTATGTCTGGTGGTTTTTGTAAACAAAGTTCTGTAGCACCTGCCAGAGGGGAGGAGCTGGAAGAGATTGTGTCCAGGGTGTGATGGATC
>JABFEA020000043.1:7438183-7463911 GCA_019775915.2 Cyphomyrus plagiostoma
TCAGTGCTGATGTCAGCAGTCCTCATGATGTCAGTGCTGATGTCAGCAGTCCTCATGATGTCAGTGCTGATGTCAGCAGTCCTCATGATGTCAGTGCTGATGTCAGCCCTAATATACAAATACAGTAAGAGCATGTTCTAGGCATGATGGAAATTAATCACTGTTAAAGCTTTTATACTCATATCAAAGAGTTTAAAAAGGGGGGGGGAGTTAGCATTAGCATATGCATCGTTTTACTAGGTTTTTGGGGTGGAGGGCTTTAGCAGCAAAAGTAAGGCAAGACCCTGACTTATTTTGAAACAAATGCACACTTACGTATTGTAACGTGAGGCCTTAAAGATGCTTAGTCATGATGTTTTGAGAAGAATTAGTCTGACCCGTGTTGAAGGGAACAACGCCACCATTCATGTAAAACCTTCCCAGTCTATTACTGCTTAAAGAACCGTTTAAAAATATTGAAAAATTCATTTTTAGAGATCATGTAATAGGTAAGTTTTTACCGACAACTGCTGCTTTTGATAAGGAAGTAAAATTGTGGGTCTAGGAAGGCCTTTTTATGAACCATGTAATCAATGAACAATGTAAAGGAAGGTCTTAACAATATATCATAATTTATGGAGGGGGAAATTATTGTGCCGAAGTTTTGGTTTAAAATTTTATGTATGGTTTATGTAAAATGTAATTGCTGTTTTGTGCGTTGGTTATTATAAACAAACATATCTGAAACCAACCATTATACTGTTTGCTGATGTTCCGAGTATCAGAACTAACATGAGTGCATGATCTGTGCCTACAAGATCCAAACGGTTGTCCTATGATAGTCTAATGGTCTCCAGAACAGCAAGCTGTGAAGGAATCCAAGTAGTCTGAATTCATAGTCAAGAGAATGCATAACCTAAAAAAAATGGTGCATGCTTTACCAGCTGTGTCCGTGCCATTCGCACATGGGGATCATTCACAAATTAACCAGACTATATACTAGGAAGCTGATTCGGACATATGCGGTAACACATCCAGCCCCTCCAGGTAATACCTAAAAAAGTTCAGGTTGGTAGCCCATGTCTGAAAGGGGCTTTGCCATCTTGCTGAATCCTAAACTCACACTAATCCATCTCAATAAATGCATAAATTGTGAAATTATACTGAAGCCAGAAATGGCTGGTTGATGTCCATACATCTCACAGCTTATCCAGGATGGGTGGGGGCAGCACTTAAAAGGTAGCCGTGCATACTTGATGGGATACTAGTCTTGATGCCAGTTTAGTCTATCTTGCATGAACTTGCAGTGGCAGCCAGTGAGCAGCCCAAGAAATATATATATATATATATATATGAAACAGGAAGAGCAGATTGAATGTTTGGTAACGCTTTACATTAGCTGCACCTTCATAATCTTTTTACATAATGCTTATAATTGTATTATTATATAATGTTTGTTATTAATGTATATTAAAGTTGTTAAGGCATGTTAGGATGTTAAGGTGTACTCTGCTGCTTATGAATGTTCTATGAATGCATTATGAAGGTGCATGTAATGTGAAGCATTACCGAATGTTGTAAAGTAGAGTCCAAGATGTCTTCCATGTATCCATCCATCCACCAGTGCTCTGTAACTGCTTTTTGCAGTAAAGGGTTTTGATCAGCCTACTGGCCCTCCTGGGAAATACAAGGCACATAACTCCACAAACAGGATGCCAGTCCACTACATTCCTGTGTGTCATATTTCATGTCATTTGTGTTTGACAAGGCTAAGAACAATTCAGTTCACTACATAATAACGCAAAGCACTGTTTCTTTTCCTAGAAATGTTTTATGTTTTCCTCCCACCCAGAACCCTGTACTTATGCACATTGTTTGCTTCTTTTCCTCCATTGTAATTGCCGGCCTGGTGGAGTTTGAATTGCAGTGAAGCATGTCATAAATAACAGGATAATATGTGTTTTGATTTCCATGTGAGTGTGATATTGACCATCTGTTGTCTAGTACCTTCTTCTAAGCTGCTTTTTATATCACGCAACACCATGGAAACATTAGGTTCCGCAACAAGCGTCATGTCCACTGTTCTGGAGCATGTGAATAAATTATTGGGAGGACTGGGGGGTTGTAAGCCTCCCCCCCAATAATCAAAACCAATATAACAACTTGGACCCCCCTAAATTTATGGGTGGAGACATCAACCTTAATGCTCAGCCCAAACTTAAGCCTTTTGTTTTAGCCTGAACTACGCTAAGCATCTACATACTAAAGGCACAGCCTGATTTAAAAAAAAAAAAAAAAAGTTTTTAACATTTCCTTCCAGCAATTTCAAAACTTGACCCCTCTTCAGGATATCAGTCTCGTGAATCTCCAATGATGTTCAGTGGTTCACGTGGCATCAAGCGAAACCCAGAAGATAAGCACCTCCGAAGAAATTCCCAGCTATTGGGGACTTAAAGGATGAAATCCTTATCTACAGAGCAAAATATTTCTTGCATTTGAAAATCAGTTGTTTCCTTCGCCATTTGGAACTTTGAATTTGGCCAGCCTGATGCGTCAGTTTGCATAAACAAAAACTGGGATGATTATTCATTTCATGAGACAAAACCAAAGAGGAGGGTGGCACAGCCACTCTGACTGGAAACTCAAAGCACAGTAATTGCGGCTATCGCTTCCGATGCAGGGCAAGGTAAGAAAGGGTACCTTCTATTAGGACAGTAAACAGGGTTGTAGGATTAGAGGGTAGGAAGGATTTATTTGGGAAGTAGGAAAAGGGAGTAACCACACTGCCATAGTTATCCTTCCCTAACAAACAATGAGATCTTGTTTATGATCATGCACACATCCTCAGTGAGCACGGGCCAGTGGTAATTATGTAAGCAACTGTTAACAAGTGACAGGTCTATCCTCAGACCCGCCTCACCCCCGGATATATTCATCTTCTCCATGAATTAAAACTTATACGTGGAAGGCTTTATTTTCATAGCATCGCTCTGAACAGGAAGTGGACATTTCAGATCAAAGCAGTGAGTCACTGATGTGCACAGCCATGGAAATCTTCTCTGTATCGGTTCAGTTTTGGTATATGCAAATGTTAAATGTAAAGCAGCGTTACCATGGGGATTATACATAAACATCTAGGGTGCCAACTTGTCTGCCAATTTCTCTTTGCTGGGGACAGCAGCGATGGTCACCTAGGATGCTACGTTGGTAAGAACAGGTGCTGCCCACATCCACAGCCCTGGAGGTGTCTCTACTGTGGCACCTCATTTCAAATCTGTATAGATTATTTATGTACACTTTATATTTAACAACTAATGGCAGTATTCTAAGGTGACATGTGGAATGACAGAATAAGCAGCTAGTGGCTTTAAGACACGGCTCTGTGTGGAAACTGCTATCTACATGGTCATCCCATAAAATCCAGGGGCTGTCGTACACACTCTACAGCTCACACACGCAGACAGCCATACTCCCAGCCTTTCTCTGGCAACTCTGTCTGGGGAAAGGCTGCCACCATGTGGCACTGACTCAGCTCTGGTTTTACAGCACTAATTACCAGGAAGCTGGCATGTGAGAGTTATATGCAGGACAGAGAAATGCATTTATTTAGCGGACGCTTTTATTCAATCCACGGACATAGAGAAAGCATGGTCAGTCTGTCCCTGGAGCAATTGGAGGTTAAGGGTCTTTTCCAGGGGGCCAACATTGAAACCACTCTCCTGATGCTGGGATTTGAACTGACACCATTATGATCACAGGTACATTAGCCAAACCCACATAGTTTCACACTGCCCCTAAAATACAGGGGAGAAAGGGACCAGTTTAAGACATGAAAAGTTTGTCAAGCATTCATAGACAAATAGATATTTTAGCTTATGTAAAACATATGCCTTTTAAATGTATAGAAAGACAGAGAAGAGGATTTATGAAACTAACAGTTACAAAATGGATTTACATCATCGCTTTAGATGTATTTTTGTAACATTTCACTGAATTGTCCATTTTTTTTATAACAAGGTAAGTTCAAAACATTTAGTGGCTATTATATACCTAAAATTACACCAGAAACACAGCCATCCCCCCTAGAAATGAGCATGAGTGAATAATGTCCAAAATCATAAATTAATTTTCTTAATCCAAAAAAAGGGATCCAGTTGACTGGCCACCAGGGGGAGCCAGGCTGTCCACAGCCCTGATGCTGGTATGACTAGAGAAGCTTGGCAAGAGGCTGGGGGTCTTCAGTAAAACATTTAAATGGATGTTTAATCCTAGAATGAAGACCCACCATCAAGCTTTTCCATTAGCCATGTAAGTCGTGTCATGTACTAAGATTTCAATACATATTTTCTTGGAAAACATTTCTAAGTCCACCTGCAGGTCAACAAGAGAAGTTAAATGTTTTACTTAGCTGAAACTGAGCCGATGGCTTTTAAGACGCCTTTTGACAAACATTTGAATAAGAACAGCCTGATATGACCAATATACAGTGTATCTTGCACATTCCTTTGCTACAAATCAGTCTAACAAGCAAGTTAACCTACATGTCCTGAGAAGCTCTTTGAAATATCAAAATCCATTCTAAGGGTAAGAAAATTACTGTCAGGTGGACCTGCCTTCAGGCCTTGACCTCCAATTCAAGGAAAGATCACCACGTAATATTCTACTGCAGTGGATCACAAATGTCCAGTTTAGAGATACCTCAAAGGACACTGGTCAAGTCTAACAATAACCCTTTCAATGCAATAAATCTCACCAACGTTTCAGTTAAATAGGATAAAATTTGCTACTGCTGAATTTTTCCTGGGGAGGGTGGGGTGCTATCACAGGCAGCACAAGGCTGGAGTACAGGATGCTGGGCCATTCCAAAGCACATACACATAAACATTAAATGCTACAGCCATTTTTGAGGTGTCAGTCACCAGAGGAAACAGAAGTGTAACATATGGAGTACATGCTAACTCTGCAATGGAGAGGGGATGTGAGGAAACAGTACTACTGCCTGAGCCACCGCTGCCACACACAAGTCAAAACAGACGTTTACGATTTGCTGTGCAATATCAATATCTAGGTATAGATTACTAATAACGCTGTCAGTTCAGCTACAAGCATCTAGCGGGGCGTACTGGGTCAAGCTCGGGAGACAGGTAATGAACATGAGGACAGAGACATTTTAAGATTCTGAAGGCAAATATAAGGGGACATGCGGATGGAGAAATTTAAAAGATGCTGAAGGCAGGGAGAGCAAAGCCTGTAAAATGGCTGGGAACAGCTGATGACTTCTCTGGGGTGAAAGCGACTACAACAGCACAGCTAAATATATGCTCCTTATTTTCCTTAACCTCATATCTAAAATTCTATATCTGATGTAGCTAATTGAGTAATATTAACCATATTTAACTAATGCAATGATTGTAGTGTAACCATGCGTGACTTAGATATTAAACTGAAGCAGTTAATGTCATTTAATTTCATATGGCCAAACCTCCAGCGAGGCCCTTAACCCCAAAAGAATGTTTCAGGGATGCGGGATGAATGAATAACCCTGTGTGTTCAGACCCCAAGCTTCGCTCTCACTTATATATGTGTGTATGCTTTTAAAAAGCGAGAACAAGATGAGATGTTTTATGTAAATTGTGGTAAAAAAAAAGTTGTTTTTAAAATGGGCCGAACTGGCTCTCAGTTCAGTCTCCTGTGCAGTTTTCTGTAAACGTGTATGGTCAGGGAGATTGTCTGTTGAGTTGACTGACACTATAGTGATGGTAAGGAGAGCTCTAAGCCATTTTACTTTAAACACATATGGCTAGGCACGATGTCTGTTAAACTGACTGGCATTGAACTGGGCAGGATTTATAAATGACGTTTTGCCGTAAACCTGTATGGTCAGGCCGGTTGTCCGTTAAATTGACTGGCGCTAAAATGGGAGGGATTTCCAAATGATGTTGATCCTACGCTTGTATGGTTGACACAGGCAGTCTGTAAATGTGCAGATAGTAGAAATGCGGATAAGAGAAGGCCCGGCCTTTAATGCTGTTATACAGATTATAAACAGTCTATGAATCGGTTATAAATGATAAATAGGGCAGATGGGGTTTCTAAATGCCTTTTTGCCATGGACATATACGGCTAAGGCGAGCCCCCTGTACATAAGACCGATACTATTGGGCGGTATGTTTTAAGTCCGCTTTCCGATTGGTCAGCGCGGTCGGGACAGCCTGTCCGTAACGCTGATTGGCAGTGAGGAGGGCGGGCTTTGCGGGCGCAGTCTGCCAGGCGCGGCTCGCTGCACCGGAGCTTTGGTGTCCCGCACTTGGTTCGGTCTTCCTTTGTGTGCGGAGCAGCTGCAGAATCTGGTTCACATTTGAACGCGGAGGGGGTTTGGAAGGGACCATTTTCATGGCCCGTCTGTTTTACAGAGCACAGCACCTACAGAGGTTCCCAGGATGGTTCTAGTGCATGTCGGATATCTGGTTCTTCCCGTGTTTGGCTCGGTGAGAAATAGAGGTATTGTTTCTACTTTTATTTCCCTTGTTTACTTATGTTACCTTTGGCTTACATTAAAAAGGGAGAGGAGGCTAAAACGCGTTTGGGTTGCTGCGAATAGCACGGGCCGGCTACGCGCTTAGCACAGCACGGTGAGCCGTCCAGCTGGGTGTACCCTGGAGGTTTAATAGCTGGACGGCGTCGCTCAAGAAAAGCTAAGCTTCTGGCTCAGTGGAATTATTGTAGCAGCACAGGATAGCCGTGTCGTTGACTAGCGTTTAAAAGCTCAGGTAAGTGCATGCGATCTAGCGATTTAAAAAGGTTTAAAGCAGCCTCGGGTCTTAGTCCAGGCTAAGGATGCAGTTGGGACCGGTGCAGTGTGGTCGGAGCGGGCAGGGAGCGACGGCGAGGCGCTACCCCGCAGCCCCGAAACGCCGCAAAGCGCCCCGTGCATCAGACTGGTGATTTCACAGTGCCTTGTTTCTGTTCTTTTTCCCCCTGTTTCATAGTATCCAGGCTGGCTCTACATTCTGCATTTATCAGATCTGTGTCGCCCCTCCATTGTGTAGCTATGACCATCTGCTGGCTGTGTGGTGTGGCCTCTGCCTGTTACTCTCTGCATTTAGCTGTATTGTGAATCCCCTCCATTTCCTCTTTCCATCAGAAGACGACATTGGTATTGAAAATGAGTAGCCCGTATTCCCGTATGGATGACTCTAAACACCACCTTTAGGACGTCTTTTGTCTTTCTGTCAAATTGCTGTATAATAATAATAATAATAATAATAATAATAATAATTAATAATAACAACGCATTTTATCCCTATAAATACAAATGTCACTGTGTACTTCCCATCCGGTCGCAATAGGCTACATTTTGCTGTAAATTCCTGTAAAGTGGATACATTTTGCGTACGTTCATGGCACCCCTTGATTGAACACCCAGACTTTTCTTTCATATTTTGTTTCCATAACCGTGCTGAAGATGCATTGTACCGATCCGACTTCAATTTCGGCCGCAAATTTCAAAGTTTATTTTTTCTTCTTTTTCTTCACTTAATTGGACATGCATGGTAAATAATCATTGCCAAAAATTATTTCGTTTGGTGTCTCAAATGACCTTGCAAATAGGATGGTACACTGCACCTGTATCAATGATTAAACAGTCTGACATAAACCTGTTCTTGTTTACCCCAATTCATCCACATGAAAAAGAAAAAAAAAATTGGCAGACCTCAAATCATGATTTTCACCGTATTTCCCTAGTGGTTCTATCCAGTCCAAAATCTGTGCTTTTTCCCCCAAAGTACGAAATGCTATCCATTTCACAGGGATCTTTATAGTTTCTGCATTGCAGTAGAAATCCTTTTAGAATACATATTTATATTTAAAGTTTATGCCTTGGTTGTGGTTCTCTTTTTGTTCTTGTTAGGGTTTAATGCATGATCATGGGTTATTTTTATGTTTTACATTGAATATAAAATTCCAATGTAATCTTTCTGTAGAGAACATGTACCCAGCTGTACTGTAATGGGCTGTAGCAAGACACATGAGCTCATTCGATGTTGCTTCTGTTCTGTTAACCCTATAAAAGCATGATAAGCCTGGCTTTGGTCCTGTGTTTTATTATTTTTTGTTTGCATGGAATTATCATGACACAGTTCCACAATACTAATATTTTCAATAAAGAATATAGTATTTTTCTTAACCTTCAGTGTGCTTCTTGCTGATTTCCATTTATTGTCTTACCCCACCCCCCCTTCCCTCTCCCTGCTGTGGACAAAGATAGCCGACTTCCCTGCCTTCACCATCATATCGGGCTTCTCTGAGTTTACCAGTGGCCATTTCAATGGAATTCCTACAGAGGCACTTGAAAATTCAGCCTGATCTAGGAGGTTAAAGTCTAAGAACATACAAAATTGAGCCTCTTTGTGTTACTTTAATGTGTAAGTGTGTAATTAGAGATGTCTGCTGTTTTGAGGGCTTTTTAAAATGATTTTTACTTCAGCAACACTGGCAGGCCTGGAGTAAATAAGCACTTTAGAAAGAGCGTATGATGAATGGTATATGCAGGTTGTCGTTATGTAGAAATGTATGTTGTATTGTGTGTCTGTGGTGCAGGTGAGCAGAGTGCTTTCTTTGTAATGAGTTAGATTAGCATGCTTGATGGTTCTTGACGCTTGTTATTTAAAATGTTTTATTCTTATTTAATGGAAGGTTTGATTTGGCTGTCAATGGTGATAGTAATCGAATGCGATGGAGATGTATTGTCCTATGGGGGGAACGTTTTGGGAATGGAGCATGATGTTCCAAAGCTTGTTGCAGATTGTGCTGGAATGGGAGGGATATGGGAGAGCTTCTCTCGGGCTATGGTTCGTTATTTAAGAAAGCAATTAATTTTCATATTCAAAAATTGCTTAGGTCTTGTGGTTTAGGGCTGTTTAGGTAGACCAATGATTAGAAAAAAAGAGTTTGAAAATTGTTTCCTAAGCTCATAATTTTGGTGTTCAAATTTATGCTTTGAAAAGTAGTTAACAAGCAGTGGAATGTGGTGCTGTGCTACTTCATCAGGACAGTCATTCAAATAGCATATTCTTAATTTATGGAAATGAAAAGGCATATTTGTATGTTTTATATAACTATTGTACCAGGTTTCCACTTGTACATTTTCTGTGTATGGTTTTATATTGGATCGTTATACTGTCACCTCAGCTGGTTAGCGCCAACGTTGACCAGACTTTCCATAGAAGACTTCCACGTTTTATTTCATAAGTGCACTTGCATTCCATGTTGCTTTTCATCGGAACATATTTTATTTCACTTTCAATGTGTCATCTCTGTAAGATGTGCGCAATATTAGTTGTACATATTTTAAAAAGTCAAGTGGGTTAAACCATGTGCATCTGTAGGCTACAGGTCTGCGAAGTTTAAACACATCTGGTTATGTTGGTTACATTTTATAATGGCAAAAAGATGAATCTAGCAAATGATCTATGAATACATACCGCTGCCTTCATTTTAGAAATGCTGTTTTTTACGCTTGTTTGCATTTATCTTACTGCCAAAATAGACCTATCAGTATCTGGGTGGGCAAATGTATGGTCCTGTCCCTTTAAGAACTGAAATGGACGTGACAGGAAGCTGCCCAAGTTTGGCGCAATGAAGAAAGCCCATGTTGTGCTGGCTACTGACATGGCCACCACAGCATGACCTCATACTCAGAATAAGCGTCGCTGCAGCAGCGGTGTGTGTGCACAGCAGCAGCGGGACCTTAGCTGCCTTGCTCGTCTGCTGAATCATTTATGAACTATGGTTAAGTTATTCACTTAATCATATTTCAATATTACCTGTGAATTTCCATTTTAATAGTCGTTATAACTGCTAGTCTGATTTTTTTATGTGCATGATCATTAGACATTACAGTTATCTGAAAAAAGGTCTTTTGAAGAATCACAATTTAAACTGAAATGCATAATGATTTAGTATTAAATTTTGTGCAGTTTTTCAAGACGAAGATATGGCATTGCAGACTGGACAGTGGCTTCCAATCAGTAACCAGAAAAGAGGCACAAGAAGGAATGAGGCAGGAGCCTATTTAAGCAGATTAAAAAGCTGCATTTTGGAGAGTCGCAGCCATCTGGGCGGGTGAGGTGTTCCTGCCCAGGTGCTGAGCTGCTTAGCTTATCAGCTACAGAAGTAATGTCCTCTCAGGGCTCGGCATTTGCAATTGCAGTATTCAGTCAAGAGCTGATATGAAAATCGACATTGAACCACCACGTACCATTGGCCAATTCAACCTGCTCTAGTAATGGCTAATAATGGGTCAAATTGATAGCCAGAGAAATTTCCTGCTTGTCCCTGAATGTAAGTTAAGCATTTTTATCATGGGACTTGGCAGTCAAACCGATTTCTCATCTGACTCCTCTTACTCAGTTTAACTTTACCATAATTATTTCAATATGTATACATCTAAAGCCAGGATTGCTGTTATTGTTGTTTAAATACAACAGAGCATGCAAAAAAAATCACTTTGTGTAATACTCCTGGAAAACCATTTAAAATTTCATCCTGGGAGACTGTCCTAAATATCCACCCATCGATCCATGTTCAAGCTGCTTGTCCTGGTTAGGATCATGTATAGACAATAGCGTAGGAGAGAGTTCGATATTGGGGGCCACAACAATCATGTAATGGCAAAGGTCTGTTTATGGGAGGGGGGTGAATGAAGCCAAATTTAATACTGGGGAGGTATACAATTGGGGTCACACAGACTAGTCAACTTCAAGCTTGGCGTCGACTAGCCACAGATCGTGTGATTATAATACAACGACACGGTCGCCTCAGGGAATACTATCGCATGGCGGGCGAGCCTGGCCGAGGAACGGTAGCTCCTTGGATTTGGTTCCAGAACCCTGCTTCAGTCCCTATTTATAGTGATAAATTTGCTGATTAGTTAACCACAAGCACCGGCACTAACTGAAAGACAGGTAGTGCAGTAAAAACTGAACAGATGGAATAATTATTTTTGTACCTTGATTGCATTTAATGCATTACTATTGTATTACGTCTCCATATTTAATTTCTGTATCAGAAAATTCATTCTGTAGCTGATATGCTTTTGTCTGATATTGCCGGTGAATCTCACCAGCACTTATTAGCCGAATAGTGTTAGATAATACAACCCCTTGTACACATCTCCCCTCCAGTTCCTACACCTTTGGGCATATGCCAGGAGCTAGTTCCAGGCAGTCTAAGTGTACCGTGAACAGAATTCCAGTCCATTATGGAACAGATACACTATGGGTTTAAAGACACCCATGTCTTTACCTACATGTTTTCAAACTGAGGGAGGACCCTGATAGACCATACACCTTCCAGAAGGAGAAAAGGCAAGATTCAAGTCTCCAATGCTGGAAGTGTGAGGTAACCACGCCACCCACTGAGCCACCAAGTCATCCCGCTCTTGTGGTTGGTTGAAAACGATCATGGCATAATGACACAATTGATTTTTTTTCATTTGCAAATAAGACCTCAAAACAGTCTTGAAAATGTCCACCCATTTTCCAATTGCTTATTCAGTACATGGTTGCAAGGAGCTTTGAGCCCATTCCAGGAAGTACAGAGCACAAGGCAGAGGGTACCCTGGAGCAAAATGCCAGTCTGTTACAGAGCATAAACTCACATACCGAGTCGCAGGCTAAATGCAAGTCTCTGCTCTGTGGGAGGAAACGAGATCCCTGAGGGAATCCCTCTCAACACCTATATCACCACAGTACATGTTTCAAAGTCCTAAGCAGAAAATAATAGTTATTTGTTTACCAGATACTGTTATCTGCCATTACAAACAGAAGTTGGATATTGGTGGCTTTGTCATCTTGCTTTGGTACTTTACCATCGCTGCAGTAATGGGGTTTTAGTAAACCTGCACCATTTATATTGAAAGTGTCATTCCTTAGGATTTAATATTACCTTTATTAAGCATGAAACTAGAAATCAGTATCAGTGTTTTCCAGTGGCTCTTGGCTTGTGTTTGGACAGTGACCTGGGTCAGGAGCTCTGACCCATTAGAAGACAGAAAGACCATCTGTCTGAATTAAAAAGGGAAACACAAACTGTCCTTTAAAAGTGAATCAGGACAATGCAAACATACATGACATGAAACCTAACTTGGGCTTTAAAATGTATCATACCACAAACACAACCTTTTATTATTTTATTGAAAATATAATTTCCATGATCCACAGTTTCCTTGTTTGATTCACAAATTTGATACCATAAACCATGATAATCTCAATGATATCACACACAGTGATGAGCCTCACACATTAGTTACTCAGACAGTCTCGGTGATATCACACACAGTGATCAGCTTCACACACTACTCCGATATCACAGACTATCACACACAGTGATCAGCTTCACACACTACTCTGATAGTCTCAGTGATATCACACACAGTGATCAGCTTCACACACTACTCCGATAATCTCAGTGATATCACACACAGTGTTTAGCCTCACACATTAATTACTCAGACAGTCTCCGTGATATCACACACAGTGATTGGCTTCACGCACTAATTACTCAATCAGTGATATCACACACAGTGATCTGCCTCACTCACCAATACCTCAGATAGTTTCAGTGATATCACATACAGTGATCAGTCTCACTCACTAATACCTCACATAGTTTCAGTGATATCACACAGAGTGATCAGCCTCACTCACTAATACCTCAGATAGTCTCAGTGATATTACACACAGTGATCAGCCTCAAACTGGTTTTAATTGTAGAAATCCAGGACAGAAAGAGTCAGAATTCTAGATTATAAATGATACAGCTCACTTTCATTCCCAGTCTAATTTAAGACTTGAATGAGCAGGGAATTTTTATTTCCATAAACAGCATTTGGGGTTATTTTGTAAAATAACTTAATGCACTATTAATAACCATACAATTTATGATTTTGTCATTTGCATTTTTGACAGTTTTTTGCACTTCTGTCCACTTTTTTCAGTTCTATCAAAATTTCTTCCCATTTTTCTGGCAAAAAAAAATACAAAGGATATAGAGTATCACAAAAAGAAATTAAACTGGGAAATCTAACTCATCTGCAAACAAGCCGTATAATCGAGAAACTGCACTGAGGTCGTGTCTCCTTGCATAACTAACCCGGTGCTTGACACCAAGGGTGAAGGGGATTCTCTGTGAATAGAAACAGTGTACAATTCATGGGGGCGAACTCTGGGCTGCAGCACCCTCTCCCAGGTTTATTTTAGATCATTATTTCAGCGGGGGAGGGGGGGGGCTTTATAAGCTGTGCTCAGTGTGGAGATCAGAGACGGACACTCAGTCTACAGCTGCATCCTAGTGCTGAATCTTAGTTAAATTATTAAGGGTATTTATTTAATTAAGGGTCGGTTTATTTGTGTGGTTCATTTCAGAAATTTTTGATAAACAATGTAGAAATATGGTTTCATTGTGTGTTCCATTGCTAGAAACAGTGTCATACAAAGTGTAACATGATGAACTCTGGTATTAGATATTAGTTATGCCCATGAACAATAACAATGTGTCTATATAAATACACTACTTTCCTGGGCTCTTTATTGACAATTTACACCCTAGCCTGTGTCACATGGTTGTTACAGTGACATTCAGTCATTTTAAAAAATCTTGTTTGCTGTTGGTCCTGACACATAAACCAGCATTTTGTTTTCCATCGCCATCTTTTCTTTTCTTTTTTTTTAACTAAAAAAATATGTAACGTTTGCTTTCTGGCAGAAAACATTAAGAAATTAGTTATGAAAATTCTGCATCCCACGTAAATTAGCACGTTTTAAGTCAAGGTATGATTGATCTTGTTGACAAACATGGTGTACTTGTTATGAGGTAATGGTTGTTTCTATGAGAAAAAATTCAAATTTAATGCTGATAGATGTCCTGAAAAACAGTTACGACCGGACCACTTTATGTATCCCTCCGATATTATGACAAAATAATAAGTTCCCTCTGGAAGCCATACTTTCCAAATGAAAACCCAAACAGTAGACATTTTGGTATAGCATTCATCAAAGTATTGTGCGTTGACTTTATTAAAGCCATTGTATTACCATTAGACACAACAGGGTTAATATACTTGGAAGGCAATATACTTGCATTAATTGACATGATAACCTAGATTTAAATGAAACACTGAATGGGCATCAGTATTTATACTACACTCAGAACGTGACAATACCTGAAACAGTACCAAGAGAATTACAAAGTACATATCTCAGACAGCTCTATAAAATGGGATTGACAATGGAGTAACCGCAGACATTCTGAGATAATTCACAGAGACAGCTGAGTAAAAACAGGACTTTGGACGGGAAAAACTACAGAGATTTTGAGCTTGAGATCCAGTGTGATAATTCACAGGGATAGCTCTGTAAAACCTGACAGTATGGAATAACCACAGAGATTCAGAGTGATAATTCACAGGGATAGCTCTGTAAAACCTGACTAGGGATAACCACAGAGATTCAGAGTGATAATTCACAGGGATAGCTCTGTGAAACCTGCCTGTGGATTGTCAGTGAATTTATTTTTCTTTTCAAGACTCAGAGCACACATTCATGCATATAAACTTATCCACCTACAATGTCCTTAAATATTTACACATGAATCCTTTCATTGAATGTTTCATGCAAACTGCCAGATGTGTGTCACTCTCCACCATTTCTGTCAATGCAGATAAGGTTTGACTGTCATGAGCAACATCATCAGTGGGCAATCCCTTCCTTGGGCGGGTGAGGGAGAGGGGTTAGGCAGATGTGTCTCTTATCAGCTGTATACTGACCCCCATCTACCAGGAAGCCCTGCACACAATATGCTCTAGCACTGATGTTCCTGACACGTGTGTCCCTGTGTTTTCACGAGTGTACATGTCTCACAGCTGATGATCCATAAGTTATGACTGAATGATGGTAAGGCAGGGCTGAATGCTTGACAAAAGCACAAATACACAAGGAACCAGGAACATGAGCGAGGCAAACGGCAGTGTTAGTGAGGTCAGGCTCACTGCTCTGTTTGACTGGATTTCACTGGTCTTCTAGGGGCTCATTTCAACAGGCAACATCAACATGGTCATGCTACCTCCTGCCGGCACTTCCACCTTAACGCCCCAGCCCAGATGTCCACAGATTTCCCCCTGGCCCATACAGGCCAGCCTCAGCCGGGCCTGACGCCCACACACCAGCCCCCTGCACAGCTCCAGCCGCCCGTCGCCCTGGCCGCCCCCCAGTTCCAGGACCTCTCGGGGCCTCACTTCCTACCTCAGGCCTTGCACCAGCAGTACCTCATTCAGCAGCAGCTCCTGGAAGCTCAGCACCGGCGGATTCTTCCACACCCCAGGTAAGCCACATCTGCACCCCCCCAATTTTAACATGATTTTGCCTCCTTCTGTCTGTGGGAGTCAGCCTACCCCTATCCAGGCTCTATTATACAAAGAAATCTGTGCCATGCTTCTGGTGGATCATTAATTAAAAAAAAATCATTAAAAAGAGCATAAGCCGCCAAAGATGACACCCAGCCGTTGTTTACTTAATGTACAGCCGGAGCTCAAGGTTGGACACTTCAAACTCAGATTTACAACAGCAAGCTTATCCTGCAGTCTGATATTTTACTCACCTACTTTTTAATTGCCCTTCATGCTGCTGGAGAAGGTGCAGCAGCGTCTTGCTGCCACCATGACAAGATAAAATTCACACAGAATCTTGCATAATGACTTGAAAGTATAATGTTAAAATGAAAAATATCCTGTTGAAATGTTCCCAGCTAATTAGCGTTGGCCTGTATTATTTACACCCTGATTTGCGCAGACGCACGCAACCATTATAACGTTCCCAGATAACTGGTGTTGGCTTATGTTATTTACACCCTGGTTTCTGCAGATGCACACAGCCACTGTAGCGCTTGCAGCTAACTGAGATTGGTCTGTGTTTACACCCCGTTTTGCGCAGACGCACGCAGGAGCGAGTCCCCCTTCAGCCCCACTGGCTGCGATCCGGGTACGACTACAGCACCTCCCTACACATACCCCAGCCAGTGCTGCAGCAGCCCCGCTATCTGGCCGAAGGCACAGACTGGTAAGTAGGGCGCTGACATGCTCACTGCACTGTCCATCAGCATGGAGTTCAAAATACCATATACATGTCCCTGCTGAAAAAAACAGCACAGACCAGCAAGATTTCCATGTTGGTCTATGCTGGTTAGGTGCTGGTGTAGTTGGTGGACCAGTACCGCTGTGGGTGGGTATTTGGGTATATTGGGTGGGCGCCAGTGTGCAAATATTGTCCCTGATTGGCATACAGTTCATAGCTGCCCCTACTGCATACTCCAAGAAGTCTTCTGGGGCCAGTGTAGTGGTCAGAAGGCCACCCCCCCCCAAAGCCGATCTCGGTAACAAACAAACAAACAAACAAACAAACAAAGGAGGGCAGTGGTTGGTTTTGAGAGATGACTGAATTCTCCCCTCAGGGACCTGAGTGTGGACACAGGCCTTTCGCATCCACAGTATCACCTGCGGCAGCTTCCTCAGCACTATCAGCATTACTTGGCATCTCCCAGAATGCACCACTTCCCCAGAAACCCCTCATCAGCACAAGTGGTGAGTTCATCATTTCGGTTTTCACTTCCTTTCTATATCTTATCGTGTCAATCGTATTTCAGCTTTATTAAACCCTAAGGTGCAATTGAAGTGGGTGAGTGTGGTTCAGTGGGTCAGACCACTGTTCCTATAATCAGAAGGTTGCTGGGTCGAATTCTGCAGTTGCCATAGTGATTTCATTTTGGGGTCTTTGAGTCAGGCTCTTAACCCCCAGTTGATCCAGGGATGGGCTGCCCCTGCTTTGTGAAATGTATGCTGCTTTGATTGGCATCTGATAAATCCAGAAATGTCAATACATTTAGATAAAATGTTTTTATGATACAGGACATTTCACAGATAGATCGGAAATTAATGCCTAATGTATAGAACAGAAATAAGAACATGCATCAATGCGACTACAAAAATAAAACTTTGGAACCTAAACAGTCATCAGTTATTAAGAACATACAACTGATGAAACCTTGCATTGATCTATTGATCAGCTGCAACACAAAACGGAGAAAATAATTTGCCGAAGTTTGTTAATTACATGAACGACAGTGTGTGTCTTCTGCAGGTGGTTCATGAGATCAGACATTACCCATACCCCCAGCTGCACCTCCTAGCTCTGCAGGGCCTGAACTCCTCACGACATGGCCCTGCTGTCCGGGAAAGCTATGAGGTACTGGCACACTCAGCGCCAGCCCCTATTCCCAAGGTCATGTGACTGAAATTGGGAGAACCAGCCGATGTTAAATGCAATAGTGGATGTTCAGATAGTGAATGTTAAAGTCATGCCACAATTCAGAATGACTTTGGGGGGATTTATTCCTCTGTTGCAAAGTCATTGATGTGTATAACTTAAATTTAACATGGTCAGAGTTCCCTGGGATATTTGTGCTGTCAGAGCCCACCCCCAACTGCCCAACCATTTTCTGGGGGGGGTTCTAAAACTTGTCGGTGAAGGGAAGGTTCAATTAAGAGTAAGCCCCTGCGTGATGAACCCCCCCCTCCCCCCGTACCTGGCAGAGCTTTAACTAAAGATAATGCATCTGAATTGTGTAATTTTGATGCAGTGCCACAATAGACATGTCGGCGTGTTTTTATAAGCTGCTTTATCGCTTCAGGAGCTCCTGCAGCTGGAAGACAGGCTTGGGAGTATGAATCGCGGAGCAGCACAGAGCACCATAGAGAGATTCACCATCCCTCACAAGTACAAGAAGGTATGTCCGCTCGTTCAGTCAGCCGTGAGCAGAACACCGGCACGTGTGCGACGGGACTTTACCTGTCCATTTCACAGCGGCCGTACACAGCTTCTGAAACCAAATGAAGTTAGCTATGATTTTTTATAATCACCTAGTTTCGGGCCTAGCTGGGAAAAAAGACAAAAAAACAAAGCATCGTCTTTTAAACGTACATTGTATCTCACTTAGCATTCATGGAAGAACAGATGTGGGCAATATATTGTTTCATAGGCATGTCCTTCATGATTAGTTGAGATGCTGCACCCTTGTAGGAACAAATTTTAAAAGAAATTCTAAAGAAGCCATTCTCAGCTGAGGAGGTGCACTAAAGCAAATGGTCCCACAACTAGAACCAAGAACATCCATCCATCCATCCATCCATCCATTTTCCAACCCGCTTATCCTACTGGGTCGCGGGGGGTCCGGAGCCTATTCCGGAAGCACCAAGAACATAAGAAAATAAATCAATTTTTTCATCTGAGCTGAAAGGTTCTTGGGTGGCCTTGGTTGCTCTGTGGGTAGCACTTAAGCTTCACACCTCCAAGGGTGTGTTGGATTGTAGGCGCGCCATTTAGGTCAAACAGTGTCTTTGAATTGTTCCTAGTGTGTGATTTTGTGTGTGTGTGTGTGTGTGTGTGTGTGTGTGTGTGTACCCAGTGATGATCTGGCATTTTATCCAGAGCATCCCCTGCTTCGTACCCTGTAACACTGGGGTATGTGCCAGGCTTGCTGGGACCCTGTTTTAAATAAGAAATTATGGGATGTATGAAAGACCGTAAACCCTTGGTTACCGCCAATGTTATAGTGAAGGATTTCAGGAAGACCTGCCAAGATAATGCTCTCAAGTTCGCTGAAAAATCATCACAAAATAGAGAGATGGAGGTATTGTTTTCATGTTATTACCAGTATCTTCAGCCCATTAGTGTAAATGAAATAGGACATTTTAAGGTGCAGATTGATGAAGCACAGTGTAATTGAAGCCCATTGAACAAGCTTAAGTCGCTGAGTCGTCTCAATAGTGCCAAAATCAGCATTCCGTTACTCCATGTGGACCTTGATATATTTCTGTGCTTTTTCATGTCAGTAGCATAGTGCATTTTACAAGGACAAGACAGTGAATCTAAACATT
Organism: Cyphomyrus plagiostoma; assembly: GCA_019775915.2. NCBI lineage: Eukaryota > Metazoa > Chordata > Actinopteri > Osteoglossiformes > Mormyridae > Cyphomyrus > Cyphomyrus plagiostoma. Next base: position 7,457,151 of record JABFEA020000043.1, read on the forward strand.
CATTCAGAGACAAAACCCCAGCATAGTGCTTTTCTGCTATAGAAGATCATAAAAAGATTTTTGATTTTCTACAGTAATTGAAATGTAAAACATAAAACATATACACACCGGCCTCTTGGGCAACAGGCTTTTTGCTGAAACAAATGTCTGCAAAAATCCCTTGATCACTTTATCTGTGTTGTGCTATTCTGATTTAGCTAACCAGCTGGCCAGCTTCCGCCATGATAGCTTTGACATTTAAATCAGCAAAACCTGGCATCAATAAGTCAGCAGCTCCTGAAGGAATATCACATATTTTATAAGTGGCCATCCAGTGATCCACAACGTGGAGGGAAATCAAGCTTGACAACGTGATAACAGTTGCAACAGGACCATCGGCGGGGCCTGGATACCCTGGCAGTTTCAGGGGGCCCAGCACTTTTAGAGGGGCCCCAGGATACGTAACATTTGGTGGGGGCGCAAGTTGATGTTTTGCATGCTCCTGGTAACAAGTCCAAAGAGGAATTTGACTTTTTAAGGGTCAATATGTGTGCTTTGGACATGGATGTATAGGTACACACCCAGTAATCATCATTAGATGAAATTTGGGTTTTAAAATACACTCCTTAATATGAACGGCAACAGAAAGTACCAATATTGCTATATCAAAGGAAGTTGTTCAAATATTAAAACTTGGTAATGAATCTTTTGCATAACCTATGTTACGTAATGTTTAAATTACGCTGGAATTTAATAGATTTCAGGTCTTTGTATGCCAGGAGATTGGGACCTTTCCCAAGTAGCAGCATGTTTATTCAAAGGCTGCAGAATTAAACTTATATAAAATTCGGCTTACTCAGAGTATGTTGAAATTATCTATGTTCTGCAGGTGCCTTTATTGGTATATTACATTATTCATCAAGCTGTAAACAATATCAAGAATGTGTGAGTGTTTATTGTGCCGCAACAGATCCGAATTTGCTTTATACACAGCCTGCGTTGCCACTACTGACTCACGGTTATCTGAAATATGATTTTCTTTTACTAGTCTGGAATAAAATTTCCCTGTGCCTGTGTAACGTGACTTTAAGACTGACTGTGCTGATGATGTCTTTACAGAGAAGACTCCAAGAACTGAAAATAGACATGGAAGAGGAAGATCTGGACATTGATGAAAAATGCACCATCTGTCTGTCAATGCTAGAGGATGGAGAAGATGTCAGGTACGTATCATAATTATGTAAAAAGGGGCCAAGGTTTATCTTTAAGTGCTGTGGTTTGTCAAGGGTGTCCTAGTAGTATGGAGATACGACACACAGCAGTTTGCACTAAGGATCCTTCTCAAGGTTCTTTTTCATTTTGTCAGGAGGTTACCCTGCATGCACCTCTTCCACCAAGCCTGTGTGGACCAATGGCTGGCCACAAGCAGGAAGTGCCCCATCTGCCGGGTAGACATCGAGACCCAGCTGATGCCTGATAGCTGAGGCCCGTGTCAGCCTGGACGTGGGCCCACCGGACCCTCCCCGTCCCTCGGACGCTTTGCCAAACGCCTCCAGTCCTCACCACTTCTGACCCTGCCTTCTGAGCCAATCAAATAATAGAAGCTGAAAATTTAAAAAAAAAAAAAAAAAAAGCACACGTCATAGCAAACGCGAAGAAACACTTGGAAAGGTGGATGGTTGTCAGGTACCAAGGGTGTTGGTGAGATGGTTGAGGGGTGGGGCCCAGACAGTTCAAGCAGAAGTAGGTTGATATGCTTCACACAGCTATTTCATGATAAAGGTACTATACATAAAATCCAAGGCATGCAGTCCCAAGTCTGTGTAGGACGCAATCATGCACCTCACTGATTTCCTGAGCTTTTCCTCAAGAAGATAAAAGAAAAAGCTGGTTGCCTGCATTGATTGACTAGTCTTAGTGGTTTTGACATCGTTGTTTTGTTGCTTCGGGTGATTATATGATGCCTTTGGATTTCAAGATTGCTTCTTCTAGTGGAATCGCAACAGCTTATGCCTTTGTGTGTTTTGAACCGTCTTGGACAAAAATATATGTATTTATGGTTGAGTGATAACAACAGGACAGGGGTATGACAGTGAGGACACGGTAGGGGGTTTTGTACTGGAACTCGAAGAATGATGAGGGGGAGAATAGTGTGAGTGAGAGGCCTGTAGTGTGCAGCTAAAAGTCGAGATGAGCTCTTCATCCTCAGATAGACCAGGGGAGCTTTCTGCTTTTATTTGGTTGCTGGGATACCTGCAGAAAGACCGGTGGCAACAGAAGGGCTAACCATGACTCGGGTTAATGGCACCTTTCTCGTGCAGGAATGCAGGGATGCAGATTACCCTGGGTTGTTCTGTGAGCTGGGACACTCAGCAGGGTTTTTCCTGTGAGCCGCTAAGATGAGAAGAGTATTGCTTCCGTCATCCTTGGTGATCAGTGGCCCTTCTCCATCCCATTGCTGCAGAGTCCATAAGCAGAGCCGTGTTGTAAAGTTGAACTCCTTATTTTTAAATGCATGTGGTACATTCGTGAAGAGCTCCCATTGTTTGCATTGTTGCATCTGTTTCAAAATGAAAACAACTGCTTTAGAAAGGAGACAGCCTAGTGTTAGGTGTAGTGTGGGGTGCCCAGTTGCCCCTAATGCTACCCTGCAGTCTTGTTAGAGAGCCATGTGACTCGGCGATGAAAACAACATCTTAGATTATTGCATGAACAGTAAGAGTGCACTTGAAGTGAGGAGAAAAAGCCATCAGTGATTTTTTTTTTGGTGTGTTGACAAGCCAGTGTCTCGTGTTAGTATGTCTGAGGTTTCGGTCTATTTTTGCTCTTTTTCTGCCTTTTCTTTCCCGTCCATCTGATGTGTCAAGCGAGCCATAAACGTAAATATGACCAGCAGTGGACCTACACTCACAAAAGGTAGCCGTTTGTTTTGATGAACTAACAAAATGTCACCATAAGACAAATCTAACTTTACACCATCTTTCTGTTTTTTGGAGAAGTAAGCATGCAGGTCATTTTTACATTTCTGGCTGACACCCATCACTGCACTGGACAAGTGTGTGTATCTCGCTTATTTTGCTGTCAGGAGAATCGGACATGGAACCAGTGAAGCAGCACCGTGTCCCTCTTTTAACCGATATCTGTAACAGCCGCTATGCTGCTATTTTATTTGTTATTATTCTTCATGTAAGTTAATAGTAAATGCACTATGCGCATATAACTTAATTGCCTCAATTAGTAGTGAGCCAAAGGTGATTTCCTTAAGCCTGCTCGTGAGACGGTTACCTGCAGGCTCGTCGCTGTAACAGTGACCGAACCCTAGACGGGGAAAGTACACAATCAGCACTCTCTGGCTAGATAATATCTCTTCATATTTCAATCCACAGAAAAACAATAAGACACATTAAAAATAGATTCTCTACACCAGATATTTTGGGACTCCTATTGGCAAAAGAGAAAAAAATGCTACCTTTTATTTAAAAAGCCTAAGACAATTTGGAAAAAAGGTACCCAGAGGGAAGATGGCTGCCGCCCTTACAGCGTTCCAGCTCCCAGCATGCTTGTAGACTCAGCGGCCTAACGACGCACCTGCAATCCATATGGTGACAACATAATGAGCCAGAAGCAGAGAACGGCCCCAGGAAAACTGCATGGGCATGTGGCACAAGGCAGTACTGGCATATACTGGTTTTATATACAGTACTGGTTTTATTTTATTTCATTAGTGTTTGGTTTTTAAGTTCCCTGTGCTAGCTCCATGGGGCGCTGTGCCGTGTCTAACATGGAGCTTTCTTCCATCCGCTGCCGTATGTGCTGAGCTCTGGAGTGGTGAACAGGTTTCATAATTGTGAAATGAACCAAAAAAGAATCCAAAGACAACCACTGGTGAGCCATTCTAGGGTAGCGCCATGTGACCAGGACCTTTTCGTCTCACAGAACATGGCTAGTTCTCTGCTTCACATTTCATTATCAGCCTGAGGCTTAAACGGCCAGTGACATTTCAGTAACGTCACTGTCCCAGCTTTAGCAGAAGTGCAATATTCCAAAACAGCTTTTCCTTAAATTACTTTGCATGTGCTGAGTGGATGCCTCCGTGAAGGGAAACCGCACGCTCTCTGTGACTCACTTTTGAGTGCCCAGTATTCAAATGCTAATGCCAGACTGAAATCTCCAGCATACTGGTTTTTAAGACAGTTATTTATCCATGACACCAGAGTCCATTCTGGAATGAGGGTTCTAATGAAAGGTACTCGGTCCATTTTTTGTTCCCTATTGGAGTATTTGATAGTTTACATAGGCTGTTGTGAGTTAACTTGCCTTAAGTGTTTAACAATCATAATTTATTCCTAACTGTAGATATTGTAGGTACGCATTCAACACTACTTGGCAGTTTCAATGAAATTCTTTATATATAAACAACACAAGTAAATGAAAATCACCTTATTTTTGCAATGCTTAATGGGAATGCTTTGCATGCATTTATAGTTTTTCTGAGAAAAAAAAAACAAAACAAAACAAAAATGTCTGAAAATGTTTTAATTTACCTGATCAGGGTGTGTTGAACATGGTATCGTGGTGCTGTTAATCTTACATTCCGTTAAACGCAATTTTTTCAATCCTTTATGCTGTAACCTAGTGGGCAAACTGCAATAGGGTGAGATGGGTTTAGCTGCACTGCATTACTTCCTGTTTTGCACTCTTAGCAAAGCATGGCTCCCCTCCCGCTGGCATATTCACAATGTTATTTCAGTATCGTGTTAGTCTGCGGTTTATCATGCACTTCTCACGTTTTAAGAGCAGATTTTTCATCGCTAAGGGATTTTAGACCCTCACTACCTAGTTCTCTATAGCTTTCGGTGTAGATTTGGAGTCATTGAGACGTTCAGCTACAAAACTGAAACACTACACACCTAGTAAAAACAGCAGATAACTAACCCCACGGCCTACAGGGTCCTCACTGCCGAACTGGGCTGGCTGTAAGTGCCTCATTGCAAAACAGAAAAACGACGTGAATCTCCAGTCTGTTTTAACTAATATGGGCAGGCTTCCCTCTAACAGCTTGCATAATCTGAAATGGTCTTAATAGAGGTCATTAATTCAATATTCGTGCAATAGTACTTTTAGTATTTTAGATATGATGTTTTATTGTCAAAAGAAAATCCTGACACTGTCAACTCATTGAGTTCAGTCTCTTTATCACTGGGCGATCGAATCTCCTTCAGCATTTGTCAGCTAATTTTTAAATGGATCAGTATTTCTGGCTGTATGTCTTGCTTGGATGTTTACAAATTATGTGAAACAACATATTTTAATCTTTAAACTGCCTCTCACTCCTCTCAGGCTGATGGAACAACATAATCCAGCAAGCGGTGGAGTTCAGTTGGTCCAGAAAAACATTTTAAAAAATGGAAAAAAAAACAAATCTTTAATGACTTAAGGAGGGAACTTTTATTGAGCTCAATGACATGTTGTCACTGAAGCTAGTGACCGTCATGCATGTGTATTAATGAAGCAATGCTGGCCTTTGGAGAAGTCAGCTAGTAGAAGTTCAGCTCATCATCAGATACATGGGTGAGTGAGGGGACTCTCTAGTTCAAGGAACTAGCATCAGTCAGTCATACAGGAAGCAGAACTCTAGTACAGGAAACTACCATACGCTATTAGTCACAGGCAAGTCCCTGATCTCGAATAATGATGTGAAATGAAGTTGTTAACGTGACACATTGATAACCACTGTGCTTCAGTGTTAGCCTGTAAATCTTTCATTTTCCCTGATTGGACTCTGTCCATCGATCCATAACTGCGTCTGTCGCTTCGCTGTAGTATTATCCTTTTCCGGAAGGTTCCAAACGAACAGCGTTATCTTAAAGCACAAGCTACTTAAATGCATGTCTCTCTCAGGTTCTAATATGTGCGTGAAAATAAAATGTGTGTATATAATATATAGATATGTTAAAAAAAATATAGCTGATTATTTGCTGCTGAAACTGAAATTGACGACGTCTATTGATGTGCCAGTGAAAGGGAAGCTGTCTCCTCGACTTTCCTTTGTACACGACTCTGCTGTTGGCTGTGACTGCTTAATGTTTTATTATATAGAACGTTTTATAGAACAATGTAGAAACATGTATCATTAATGTAAAGGCTAAAGCTCGCAGAGGATGATGCTGATGACGACTACAAAGAACAGCTAGACAAGTCATGTGTAAAATCTTAGAATTTTGTACTGTATTTAGTACTTCTATTACTAACAATTTCAAAAATTGCGTTGCTAAATCCAAACTGTTCTTTTTTAATTTCAAGGCTTATACATGATCCTTTTTCTATGTGTTTTTTTCAAATAAATTGTCTAAAATAATTGCCAAAAACGTTTGTTGGATTAAATTTCTGTTGGTCTTGACGTGTTTAATGCATGGGTTGTATTCACCATTACAGTCACTGTGGACCAGCTTGAGAAGGGGTCTGTAGCTTATTAATTACATTTTCTGCACCGTCATGTTTTACTTTCCCACATTCTTGTTTTTTTTGTATGGCTAAAACACAGGATCCTATACTTTTCCACTCTATTTATTCCCACTGAGTTTTGCAGATAATTAAATTATTGATCTAGTGGAATGTTGGGAATGCCATCATATGGGAATGTTAAAATGGCTCAAACAAAACCCAGAAATGCATAAAGATTTTTATGACATTATATCCTTTTCGGGGGCGGCACGGTGGTGCAGTGGTTAGCACTGTTGCCTCACACCTCTGGGACCCGGGTTCCGGTCTCCGCCTGGGTC
>JABFEA020000043.1:7464076-7475409 GCA_019775915.2 Cyphomyrus plagiostoma
TTCCGGGATAGGCTCCGGACCCCCCGCGACCCAGTAGGATAAGCGGTTTGGATAATGGATGGATGGATGGATGGATGGATATATCCTTTTCTTATGATAACTTCATCCATCTTCTAAATCAGTCCTGCTCAACCCACTCTTCTGGGACCTCCAGACATTGAAGAAATCAGGGACACCAAATACCCAGTATAGGTGTGTTAGGAGTTGGGAGGGAGAAAATATGTGGCCTGTCTGAGGGTCTCTAATGTACCGTCAGGTTCATATTGTGTTATATATGCTCAAAAAGTTAAAACTGGTGTAGAAGCTTGTTTAGCATACTTGCTGCTGAATTTTTGTTGTTTGTGTCTCCCCAGTTCTGACTTGTTTATTTAACAAGTTTTTGAACCTCTGTCCTTCTGGAAGGTTCCACCCCTTTCAGTGAGGTTCTGTGCATGCTCTCTCATTCAGAAAAGTTACAAACTCTAATTCAATGAAATTCCCTGATTCAATATAGCTCCCTCTCATATTCTATCAGATTCCGGGAACTCTCTCATTCAATGACATTCTGAGCACTCCCTCATTCAGAAAATTCTGGGCTTCCTCTCTCATTCAATGGAGGTTTGACTTTTCTCTCTCACCGTAGAAGATTCCAGGAACTGTCTCATTCAATGACATTCTGAGCACCCTCTCATTCATAAAAGCTCTGGGCTCCCTCTCTGATTCAATGACGTTCTTAGCTGTCTCTCTCTCATTCTAAAAGATGCAGGAAAATGGCTCATTCACTGAGCACTCCCTCATTCAGGAAATTCGGAGGTCCTTCTCTCATTCACTGAGCAGAGACTCGGCACTTTTTTTCTGCTTGCTTGTCGTTTCATTCTGTCAGACTAAAATGTTTCCAAGGTTCTTTATCAGTGACAGCAGCTCCTTTAAAATGGACACTCCTCATCATATGTGTATACACTTAGTTACATGATGACACAGAACTTACAAGTTATGATCCCTATAGGATATGTTGTAAATAGTTGTTGAATAAGTTATTATATACCATAATCAAAAACACATGGAAAAACATTCCCTTTTAAATTACTATTTTTTCATTTCCCTTTTGAGATTTATATAAATAAGTTTATACTATTAAAAGTATTTTTTTTGGAAGAATTCACCATTACAAATTCATGTCCCATTACAATTACATTTTGCACAGCGTTAGTGCATGTGGGTAGTGACAGTGATTTGATACCTTACTTAAATAGTTAATTGCCTAATTACTTAAATAGCTGCCCAAACAATCTATGGCTTAATAGTGAATTCGTACCACACATTAGATCGGTGTTATTGTTGCATTTACAACATATTTATTTAGTGGGCATTTTTATTCAATGCAGCATGCATTTTTATGAGAGAGCAAGGTCGGATAGTTCCTAGTGTAGTTGGGGGTTAAGGGCCTTGCTCAAGGGCCCAGTAGTAATATCACTCAGCTGATTGGTGTTGCGATGGCAGGCGCCCAGAGCGCAGACAAAAGCATGGAAGTCAGGTATTGGGGAACACGGGGTTTAATCCAAGGAGAAAGGCAGGCAAAAACGCACTTACAATACATGCAACGTCAATGACCGGACTGGGGAAACGAACGGAAACACGGACTAAATACAATGAACCAATGACAACAATAAAGGACAGCTGGTAAACACTAGGAATCCAGTGTTTACCAGCAGGTCAGGTACTGATGATACGGTCAGGTACCTTATACTGGTCAGGTACTAGAATCTCTGTTCTAGTTCATCCCACAGGTGTTCAGGTTGAGGTCAGGGTTCTGTACAGGCTGGTCAAGTTCTTTCACACCAAACTCACCTAACTGTGTCTTTATGGACCTTGCTTTGTGCACTGGGGCACAGTCATGCTGGAACAGAAAAGGGCCTTCCCCAAACTGTTCCCACAAAGTTGGAAGCATAGAATTGTGCAAAATGTCCCAGTATACTGAAACATTAAGAGTTTCCTTCTCTGGACCTAACCCAACCCCTGGTAAACAACCCCATACCTGTACCATTATCCCTCCTCCACCAAACTTTACAGTTGGCACAATGCAGGCAGGCAATGTTCTCCTGGCATTCACCAAACCAAGACTCATCCATAAAACTGCCAGACAGAGAAGCGTGATTCGTCATGCCACAGAACATGTTTCCAGTGGCAGTGTACTTTACACCCCTCCATCTGACATTTGGCATCACGCTTGTTGATGTGAGGATTGTATGAAGCTGCTCGGTCATGGAGACCCATTTCATGAAGCTGCCAGTGCACAGTTTTTGTGCTGGGGTTCATGACAGAGCAGTTTTGGAACTCTGCAGTAATCAGAGTCAACGGAGCATTGGCGACTTTTATGCACTACAGACAGTCCTCTACTTATGAGCTTTCAACTTTCGCAGTTTCAGACATACGAACGAAGAGGACTGCAAGTCCAAAACATCTTTTTTGTTTCTGCGCCTAGTACTTTAATTCCGCCTTGTATGACTTCTGACCACTACTCCCATGGCTACTCCTGCCACGCAGCAGTGGAACGCCATTCGGAACGTAAATTGTTCGTAAGTAGAGAAGTGTCTGTATATGCCTCAACACTTAACAACCCAGGTCTGCTGCGTCCCGTGGTCTATCACTTCATGGCTTTATTTTATTTATATACATACATACACACACACACACACACACACACACACGTATATTCACACATATCAAGGAATGAAGGAATGAATGACTTTTGTAGTTGGGCAAATTGGCATCTCTAAACTGCCAACAGTGTGATTGTGCATGTAATGTATGCATGTGCCCTGAAATGGACTGTCATCCCATCCAAGGTCTTCGCCTGTCTTGTGTCCTCCATTACCTGGGATAGGTTGCAGGCTCCCTACAACTCCGCAATGGATTGTCACATCTCTACATGGCCACTAGGGGGTGTCTGTGGACCATATGTCAGAGGTCCCCAGCCACTGGGCCGCGGGCCGGTACCGGGCCGCATAGAAAAAAATACTTGGGGTGTCATTGTCTCCGATTATGCCTAGATGGGACCGGCTCGTTTCGGAGAAACAAGCTCAGGGCTCCCACTAATTCACTGTAATGGTGAGTTTTATTTTTATGCAGTTTACATTTTTTTTATGCCAGTCGTATCATTTTATTTCGTCGTATTTACCCCCCACACTTTAAAGGCCGGCCCGTGAAAATATTGTCTGATATGTAACCGGTCCATTGCGCAAAAAAGGTTGAGGCCGCTGCCATATGTGACATACATATTCTATTGTCATGTGGTATTATGCCCACCAGAGGGAGTCGAGGAACAACACCAGTCTTACACATTTCAGCTCACTTGCTTATTAGTTTTGTTACGTGATTATTAGTGTCTGCACCTGTGTGTAAGATTCTTAGTTTAAGCCTTAAATTGGTTATCACTTTTTGCTCATTCTTGGGGTAACCTGTCTGTGTGGTTACACCTTGGGAGTAAGAACTCACAACGTATTTGTTGCCTGGCAATAATTATATAATAAAAGGTAAATGGTATCCCTCAAAAAAGGGAGCATCTAATTTATGAGCAGCTCTGGATCTGCTAAGGGCAGCACAGAAGGCTGAGGGAGGCACGCCTGAAGGTTCATCCTGCACAGCAGGTCACAGACATATCACTTGTGTCTTTCCTCCTCAGTCCAACCGCTAACGTCATTACATACCTGCTGATAGATGGAGCATGTCTTTATGTAGCACAGGGACAATGTCATTTCTGAAAACTAATCAATTAAAGTGCTCAAAAGAATAATTTAGCTACAGTACCTGTGACATTTTATTATAATGTAACATGAAACCATTTTATGGAAGTTTAAAATCATGGCAAAACAGACGCTCCATGCACAGCTGTCCAGAGAGCATAGCCAAAATTGTTTCAATTATTATGTAAATGTAGTTCTATTTTTGGCTCACCCCAAGTACACGAACACTTACATCATTAGCTAATTCCATATTCATGTCCATACATTAAATTTAGCAAAATGAACCACACTCCTTCTCCAAAGCGGCTTCTCTATGGTTCTGTGACGGCTTTCAGAATGCCAGCTGTGCAATCCTATCAATTATGACAATCTCTGATCTTACTTCAGACAGAAATGCATATTCTGCTGTAAGAAATTAGTATTTTTTTCATATAAGAACATATTCAGGGAAGACAATAAAGTACCTCTCAGTTACATGCTGCATTTGGGAAAAAAAAAAAATCTACAAAGACAAAGCTAAATTTAAAAAATCTGCAGGTCTCAACACACAGATCTACCTAACGATTAAAGGTTAGTGCTTACCCTGAATGTAAGGCCATAAAGACTAAGGACCTTGTCACTTATCAGTGGTCTCTGTCCAGTATACATCACATACCTTCTGATTGAATGTGAACCTTACAGGCTGCTAAGATCACTGGGAGCTGGTCGGCTGACAGTGCCAGTGATGGTGATGACGATGACGATGACCAAGACCAAAAGGGCATTCAGCCACTATGCCACTCAGCACTGGAATGGACACCCTGAGGCTGTTAGAAACACACCAAACGCTGCCACCTTTAATACCGCCCACCACATGCCTTTTCCCCCCCTTGTGTTCTCCTTGGTTTGGCACTAATGAGCCACACCTGTTCCTCGTTTAGCCCTGCCTCTCCTTTTAGCTCTTGTGTGGATGATCCCTCGTCTGCTCCCTCATCTGTGATGTATATAGTGCCTCTTCCGCCTGAGCTCTCCAGTCCGGTCACTATATTGTTGTGTGTGTGATCCTGCTGCCTGTCTGTGCTCCCCCTCTGGTTACCCTGCACCCTGTGTTTCTCCCCTGTTCTCTATGCCTTGCTTTGACCCCTCACGATTTGTTTTCTTTGGTGTTTTGGTTGGAATACCCCTTTCGTTTTCCCTGTTGCCTGCCTTCGTCTCCATCCCTCCCGAACTGTGATACTAGGCTTAAACATTTTTATTCCTCAGTGCCTTTGATTCAATGTTGATGCTTTTTCTTTCGCACTTATTTTTTGTGTATTACTTCTACATTTAATTAATCGTGTTTTACTTGTAGTTTTAATTTTTAATTATATTTTCATTATATCCTTCATTTCATATTACTACTACTTGATCTTATATTATTTAAAGCACTTGGAATCACTTCTGTATTTGAAAATGTGCTATATAAATAAACTTGCCTTGCCTTGCACAAATTACTCATGTCTAAATAATAGAATCCATTCGCTGGGCTAGACCCCACCCACTCAGGACTTGGTATAACCCGCAGCCTTTGTATGCCGTGTAATTAGTTGAAAGGACTTCGCCTTTGTGTAGGTAAAATATTTCAAAGGCCAGGTTAACCACACCTCAATTCTGGGAGAATTAATAGCTGGTTAGTGCAACATCTTTTAATTTTTGTTTTCTTGAACGTTTTTTGCAATCTGGGTTATATCTGTGACCAAATGAAAAGCACTGTTGTGTGAAAATCTCATTTGCTGGAGGGCAGAAGGGAGACCAAGTGGGTAAAGTGACACTATGTGAATGTTTGCCAAAAGCAGAAGGTGCTCAGGGTGCAGTATGCGTGTCATTAAGCATGATGGTGATTCATTATCCCGTGGCGGGGGTGGACGACCTTATCCGCAACGGGTTGGTATATATAAAGGTTTTTGGGATAACTTTTAGGTCAGCTGTTCAAACAGATATGGGGACTCTTCAGCCAATCAATGCTCTTATTAGTAATCTAATTAGGGATTAGCAGCCCAAACCTGCATATACAGCGGCCCTTTCTGGATAATACAGGCCACCTCTGTTCTATGATTATTCTGAATGACTCATAGCTTTACTTCTGCTAGAGGTACCAAAAAAATGCAATCAAGTATTTTCGGTTTTAAATTATAATTAATTTTGTTGATCTAAGGTCAACATCAAGATCACATCAAAAGGCACAAATTCCATATTTTAACACATTAAAAATCAGGATTCTAGTAACTGTGTCCAGGACTTCAGATGCATTTTTGTGTGACTTGAACTGTAGGTCTAGGTGAGCTGGACTTGATAATTTCATGACCTAGATTTGGTTTTTTGTGACACTATAATTTGTAATTTTAAAACAAGTCCACATGACACATTAACAGTTCATTTTAAAATGTGAAAATCTAATAGCCTGCTAAATGCATCTACCAATGCTTATTATGAGTGGGGGGGGCAAATTCGATGCAGCTACAAATCGTGATTCTTGAAAGTGGCGATTTTTAAATCACCAAGAGAGAAAAAATCTATTTTTAAACACCAGATTAAATGTTGGTTACTGTAATTATGTGATCACTTTTGTTACTGCTAATATATTTGTCCAGATGCACACTGCCTGATTTTGATAAGGGACTGATATGTACCAGTCTAGCGCAGTACTGTCAAATGAAGTAGCGTGCGCAGAGCATGTGCACCACCTCAGTATACATCCAACATCTGGGTGAACTTCGGACTTCTGTCTGCGTGGGTTCACGGTTCATTGCAATTCTAGTACAGCACGAAACAAAATTAATTTTGAATTTGTTTATTATTAAAACTGCAAAAATGATTAGGGACAGTTGTAAACTATATGTTAATTAATGAGTTTGAGTAACAAAACTTAAGAGATGATCAATTGCACACCAAAAATAAATATGGAAATTAAATAAAAAATCAAAAATAAGACTTCATCATAACAATCATATGCAATTAAATCCCATGTTCTCTACTACTGAATATGGTTGCATATCTGTAGGAATAAACACCTCTATAGCCTGGTCTGAATGTCCTGGGAAAGGTACCTTAGACGCCACCACACTGACTTGCTGAGGATCTTTCTGCTCTTTGTTCAAGTCGTACACGCACTCGGGTGACGTGGTCTCAAAGGAGTTAGCATGTCGGATATGTTTCCAGCGACATATCCGAGATCGTATAACTCAGCCAACAGACAGTCTTGGTCTTATCAACCACTCTCTCGCTCTCTCTGGAAAAGAGTCAAATAGATCTACTAAGTGAAATGTAGTACTCTTACGAATCGTTTGGTACTACTTATCACATTTCTGATGAACACTAAAAGAATACTAAAATCTAAATTTTAGTTGTGCAAAATCTTTCAATAGAACCAGTAATCTCATATTTTGTGCATTAGATTTGTCTCTGTGTTTGTATATAATGACTTTGACTCATAATTAAATATGGGCAGTATTTTAAAATATGTGAAACTCTTCAATAAAAATGTAAAATGTGAAACATCACATTTAGAATATAATTATGTTTGTTAAATTTATTTAAAATGTGATAAATACAAAAGACCTTTATTTAACAGGGGTATTGAACTGGGCATGGGATTAAAGCCACCCCAGTAGATCATATGTATGTCAGAGTATGTATGTGAACTGGTGTAGGTTGACTTAGACCCAGTACACTAGGCTGATCAAGTTCAGTGTTTTAATGAGGGCCATGCTGAGTCTTTTTGATGGCTAGGGTCTTGGTGGTCGGGGGGGTATAGCTGAAATTTATATGATTGGAAAAGGAGCACTTGGGAGCACACTTTTCCTCAGCCAAGCCTGGAGGTGGAGCTCGATGGCGAGCGCCTGGTGGCCAGGCCTGGAGGTGGGGCTCGATGGCGAGCGCCTGGTGGACAGGCCTGGGGGTGGGGCTCGATGGCGAGCGCCTGGTGGCCAGGCCTGGGGGTGGGGCTCGATGGCGAGCGCCTGGTAGCCAGGCCTGGAGGTGGGGCTCGATGGCGAGCGCCTGGTGGCCAGGCCTGGGGGTGGGGCTCGATGGCGAGCGCCTGGTGGCCAGGCCTGGAGGTGGGGCTCGATGGCGAGCGCCTGATGGCCAGGCCTGCACACATGGGGCCTGGTCTGGCACAGCCTGAAGAAAGCACGTGGCTCCCCCCTCCAATGGGCTCAGCACCTGTAGGAGGGGCCAAAGGTGTTGGGTGCAGCGTGAGTTGGGCAGTGACCACAGGAGGGGACCTTGGCGTTCCGAACCTCGGCTGCAAAAGGTAGCTCTAGGGACATAGAATGTCACCTCTCTGGCGGGGAAGGAGCCTGAGCTGGTGCGCAAAGTTGTGAGGTTCCAACAAGATATAGTCGGGCTCACCCCAACGCACGGTTTGGGCTCTGTAACCATTTTCCTTGAGGAGGGTTGGATCTTCTTCCACTCTGGAGTTGCTCACGGGCGAGAGGCGCCAAGCAGGGGTGGGCATACTTATTGCCCCCAGGCTGGGTGCCCGTACATTGGGATTTACCGCAGTAGACAAGAGGGGAGCCTCCCTTTACCTTCAGGTGGGGGGAAGGGTCCTGACTGTTGTTTGTACTTATGCGCCAAGCGGCAGTTCAGAATACCAACCCTTTTTGGAGTCCTTGGAAGGGGTGTTGGAGAGTACTCCTCCTGGGGACATATGTGCATGTCCATGATTGATGATTGACTTTGTGGTCGTGTCATTGGACTTGCGGCTGCATGTACTGGACACTCAGTTGAAGAGAGGGGTGGAGGTGTCAACTGATTACTACCTGGTGGTGGGTTAGCTTCGCTGCTGTGTCAGGGTGAAGAGCTCGGTCATTCGGGAGAGACTTAGAGTAGAGCCGCTGCTCCTCTGCATTGAGATGAGCCAGATGAGGTGGCTTGGGTATTTGCTTAGGATATCTCCCTGGTGAGGAGTTCCGGGCATGTCCCACTGGGAGGAGGCCCCAGGAAAGACCCAGGACACACTGGAGGGACTATGTCTCTCGGCTGGCGTGGGAACACCTCGGGATTCCCCTGGAGGAGCTGGATGAAGTGGTGGGGTTGAGGGAAGTCTGGGTTTCCCTCTTTAGACTGCTGCCCCCGCGACCTTGGAGAAGCGGTAGAGAATGGATAGATGGATGGACGGGCCTTTGGCCAAGGATAATGCAAAGCACTTTGAGAAAGTGTAATTTTGTGGAAATGCGCTATGCCTATTGAATTGAATTCAGGTAAAAGGGACAGATTCTCCGAGTTGAATTCTCATTAATTCAGTGCAAACATTATGGTCATGTGAGTTATTCAGTTATTGTTGGCCACTGAATCTCCAGGGGGCGACCTTGGCTCTGTGGTTTGGGTTGTATTTTATTGCCAATCCTTTTTCTGATTTCTTGTTAATTGCACCTGCGTTTCACCCCAGTTCATTTTGGTTATATCTTATGTTCCTTGCTCATTTTTTGTCATGACTTAGTGGTCCTTGTGATTCTCTTAAGTCAAAGCCTGAAGATACCCAGACCACACAATTAAGAGTTACCTGTCTTCTGGCTTTGATATTGCAGTGCTCTAGTCACCCCTAGTATTACATGGTTAGTGACTCTCAGAGTTATTTCTTGCGTTTCAGCCCTAGTTAAGGATTTCTGCCATAACAAACCGAGCAGTATTTAACAACAAGCATGTCTGCTTTCAAGCAGTAAATGCAGTAATCCTTCATAACACATATAAACTAGGAAAGCAAATCACATAATACTCGCACTCGCAACTGGGTCTGCTTCAGCTTAGAGTGACAGGGAACAGTTTGGGAGCACAAACATCTTTTTTTCCTGTGGGCTCCCTGACAACAGTAGTGTGATGCTAGTTTATAATTTTTTCACTTTTTTGTATGAGTTCTACAGCAGCACAAGTGTCCATTGCAGTAGATTCAACTAAACTAGCAAATAGTTGCCGCAATGAATTTCATTTATGAATCGGTTTGGATACCTTAACAATTATCCCATGATTCAGTTAGTGAGAAAAACTAACCAAGAAATGGAGATGTGACTCATTGTGTCAGAAATTCAGTTTGAATTGAGCTGACAATGGTGTTATTTCATAAAGTTTGCTTAAGGAGTGTTTTGCATCTATCTTAGCTTTTTTTGGCCTGTCATATCTGACAGTCAGTGTTTGCCATCCATCCATCCATCCATCCATCAATATATCCACTTTGCGGGGTGAACCGGAGCCTATCCCGGGAACAATGGCCGCAGGCAAGAACCAACCCTAGGCAGGCGCCAACACAGTGCAGGGGCGCCAGTGTTTGCATTGTGGTAAAATATTCTCTGTACTTGATATAGCCGCATATTCATCATGGGACGCTTTCCTGCAGCAGCTACAGCTGCTTGTGCTTCAATTGGTTAATTTTTTTATGGTTCTAAAATGCCATCACATCCCTTGGTACTTTGCATTTGTCCCCACTGCCTTGTATTGTATACTGTTGCTTGTATTGTTGCTGTTTATTCTACCTCTGCACTATATCAGTATTATTTTCTACACTGTGGTCTAATTGCATGTCCTAATCATTATTGCATCCTAGTTATTACTTAATTTGTGTTCACTTATTCTTATCTCGCACTGTCTTTTCTCTTTTTATTGCACTACTGTTTGCCCTGTGCCACTTTCAGACTCTCACACTCACGCCAGAAATCGGCAAGTCTATATTATTGCATTATAAACCTAAAATTAGCTACATCAAAAGCATTGGGGTAGTTTGCAAACCCTGCAGGCTATTCAGAAGGTAATAAAACTGTTACATACATGAAAATGCGTGTTGATGGGTGTGCAGACTTGCCTCAAATTGAAAATCTCACTCCAGCCAGCTGACCAGTTTCAATCAGTTTGGCAGAAAGTTGACAGTCAGTGTTTGTTCCTATTGACCCCATGTATGCAGCAACTGTGGCATAAAATTTCACTGTTTTGCTTGGAACAAATGTGACAATAAAACTTGAAATTCTTAACCATGGGTTTCTCCCTCAAACCATCTGCCTGCACGTTAAAGTGTGACAGTGGTGTGTTGAGGCATGTTGAGAATGGCTGTCAGCTGGGCTCTGCGCCTGCAGAGATTGCTACTTGTTTGTGAGATATATTGTCAGAAAAGATGACAGACATGGGTGACAGGCTACTGTTTGGCCACTCGACTGATCAAGGCAAGTTTGTCAAGTTTGAAAGGTCATGACTAATGTCGGGGGATATGTGCAGTCTGGAGCGATCCAAAGTTGAGTCTCTGCTAGCTCAGACATAAATAAACAGAGATGAAACTTTATTTGCTATAGATACAAGTATGTGTACATATACATTCTTTACTTTTTACGTATTCCAACCTGCTCCCCTTGGAGACATAAACATATATAATGTAGGTGGGAACATAGTTTGCTGTTAGAGTGAAGGAATAGCCATTTATCCGGCACCCTGGGGGCATTTTTAGAGGTTAAGGACCTTGATCAAGGGCGGAGCAGCAACCTTGAGGCATAGAGGCATAACCAAGTCGGCTACAACTAGAGTGGTTTCACCCAGCTCGGGGGGGGGGGGGGGGGGGGGGGGGGGGGGGGGGGGGGGGGGGGGGGGGGGGGGGGGGGGGGGGGGGGG
>JABFEA020000043.1:7485677-7496061 GCA_019775915.2 Cyphomyrus plagiostoma
CAACATTTCTAAAGAATGCTTTCAGCACCTTGTTGAATCAATGCCACGTAGAATTAAGGCAGTTCTGAATGCGAAAGAGGGTCAAACACCGTATTAGTATGGTGTTCCTAATAATCCTCTAGGTGAGTGTATAATAGACCTGGAGTAGGCAGCCATGATCCTGGAGTGTCAGCATCCAACAGGTTTTCTATCCTACCTGATGAGTTACTATCTGCCTGAGATCATATGTGGCTCACCAGAGACCAGGTAGGATAGAAAACCTGTTGGACACTTGCACTCCAGAATCAGGGTTACCTGTCCTTGTTACAGACTTCATGGTAGTCTGTAAAGTACGAGTTGTCCCTAAGTTGGACGTTACTGCCGGTAACACATCTGCCAAATATATAAATGTGAATGTGTTTATGAAGAGTGTTTTCCCCACTTTGGATAAGGTTTGAATGTGAGTTGCACAGAGAACCTTCAATGTTGTTCTGTGTGTTTGCGTAAAACAGCAGTTAAGAGAAATAAGCGAGAAAGTGTATGAAGGTCTTGAAAGGGTGAACCGCATACACAGGGATTGATGAAGATCCCATAAGAGGCGCGATTGGGAAGAAAAGCCTCAGGTGAAGAAAAGGCCAGAGCTATCAACAGTTCAGTATTAGGTAATGAGTTGGATTCGGAGCAGAGGAAGCAGGCCAGGTGAACCAGGACGAGACGAGCAGGCTAATTTTACTGGGTACATCTGGCTGAAACTGAGATGAATTCAAATCTTGCCTATGTGTTGTGATTAGAAGGCAGTTGGTGCATTACCATAATTCTGTGAACCAGGGATGGATACCAGCAGGAAGAGAAGCTGTTAACCTGGAAAAAGAGGCCTTCTGAGCAAAGCTTACAAGGGGGCATCCTGAGAGACTTGACAGGTACGGACAAGCTTAGAAGTGCTGTTACCAAGGCAATTCTTAAGGTGAACAGTAGTACATGGGAGGAGTTTGAAAAGGAGGTGGACAAAAAGTATTGGGCGGCCCCCAAAGATGTTTTGCAAGCTGTTTGATGGCTATGGAGGTGTAGAAAGGACCTTGCTCAGGCTGTGTTCAGCAGGAGTGCTGACCTATTCATGGTGGTCAGAAGCCTCTGTGGTGGATGGGCTTCCAGGACAGGTGAAATCCACTGGGAGCTGATGAAAGCATTGGATGTTGTTGGACATGGTTGACGTGTCTCTTCAATGTAGCGTGGAAGGCAGGTAAAATAACAGGATGGTTGCTTCATGCAGCCCAATGACCCTCAGTAGAAGAAGATGATGGTGGTGATAGATGATAGTGATTTCTCTTGAACTGGTTTTATTGTATTGACTGCCACCCATGACTCCGACCAGGGTCCACAGTAGAAGCAGGTAAGAGGATGGACGTGGAATGCAGGTCACTCAACACTGAGTCAGATATACAGACAGAAAGACTAGATCCAGTAACACAAGACACCTTATAATAATAATGCACAAAGTTATAGTGTTCTTCTAAATTGAAATATATATATATTTGTGTAATTTATTTATTCTTGGTATTTTCAGTAATGAAACTTTACAGTTTAAACAAACCCAGTTCTCTGGAATCTGATGATTACTTATCCTGAGCATGGTTGATGGGAAAAATCAATACAGATATATTCTGTGTAACAAAAGGTTTATTTAAATAAAAGTAGGTAGTATTAAAGGCAACATTTTATTATCATTCCTTTTATGTTTATATGACAAATCTAAACTTTTTAAAGTTTATTAAACTTTCAATTATTGTCTGAAGAGTAATGAAAATATTGATTAGCAAAAATATAATACTGACTAAATTCTGAGCCAAATCATATTTGCACCTTCCTAGAATTCTCTTAACATGCTGACTGAGAAAAAGGAAAGTATCTTCAGCAGATAAACAGATGAGTTCACATATCATACTAACATTTGGAAAAGCATCCCTGCAGAGAAAAGTCTGATAATTGTATTCTGATACTTTTTTCCCCAAATATATTTCCTAATGTCTAGTCATACCATCAGACAAAATTTATACAAATGTTTTCATCATAATTTATAAAAGACATATTATATTGTTTAATGGCTTTGCAGACATCACTTTTACTTTTTTAGTTCTACATTTCTATAGGGGAATAGTTATTCAAGCCATGCTTTAATACTTTCATCGATGGTAAAAGGTGCCCCTGTGTAAAAAGCTGGTGTAGCATATATTGATTGGCTCTGTCGTGGCTGTGGGTGGGAGTTGTACCATTATGCCCCACTGCGTTCAATTCTCTTTCTTTGAGTCGGAATTCGGATGAAGACGTCATGAAAAATATCATGTCCTGTCGGAAACACGCCTCTTTTCCGACGTTGATGTCGGGCAGAATTTTGTTGTCCGAGATTCCCCTGTGACGCCATTTCAACATGGTGGCTTACACAATCAACAGTAATTCTGTTTTATAAACATTTAAAAATGTTTATTTTGTTTAATGTATTAATATTTATAAATGTAATTGCATGTGGTCGTTTTAGAGAATACCATATCATGACCATAAACAGTATCCTAGGATGCAATATCAGATTTTTGCCAGACTTATTAGTGTCTTTGGTTTGTTTGTAATTTGTTTGCAGTTCGAAAATAGAATATCGCTATGGATCTACTGAAATATTTTATAAAGCTTTGAATGTGGTTTGACTAGTTCGTGTTTCTTGTTTGTTTCTCTCTCGGAAAAAAGAATCTCATTCTAAATCTGCTAAAATATAAAGCAATAACACACAACAGCGCGTTCATTGAGGCAGCCATGTTTGTTCCGAGATGTGTAGTTCAAACGGGAGATGGGTCAGATGTGACGTCACACACGTCAGAAGTTCCAACTTCCGAGAAATAATCAAACGCACCATGAGGTGCTGACTGGCCAGTGGTGGGAATGTTTCCATTGGTTATGTAAATGCCTGGGGTTCTAGTCAGCGGGGGCAGCAGTTGCAGCTCCTTAGCGTGACTCATTCTGCTATTTAGGGTCCTTAAGGACGTGAATGTCATAATCAAGCCAATGGTGGGACTTTCTTTTGTGTTTTACTTATTCAATCAGCAGAAGCCTACGTTCTGACTTCACATTGTAGACATTTTATGTTGTTTTTAGGCGTACCATGGAGACACCATATAACTTTTTGATATTTTACAATTAACATAAGGCATGCAAAAATTGATATATGAACAGTGTAACATTAACTGTTGCATCATCTGCTACTCTACTGAAAGAATTTTTCGGCCCAAAATCTGAACATGATAAGGGGTCTCCTCATTTCCATTCACACACGGTATCCTTTTAGGCAACATGACACTGAAAGATGCTCAAAGCTTCTCCTCCTTAAACCTCATGGAGGTATCATGTCTTACGTGAGATGCTGACCATCACCATGGTTATGTGTCTGAGGGAATCCTGGTCCTCTCATGTCATCCTCAAGGATTGCCACTGCACTACCCCAAACTGCCAGTCCCCTTTCCTCATCGCACATATCTCCAACCACATCTTTATTGTGAGTTCACCAAGCAGTTCCTGATATGAAGAAGAACTCTTTCAAGTTTCTGGAGTCTGTTTGGGTTTTACTCATTTCAGGAACCATGTTTTCTGAATCTGATGTCCGACTGGTAACAATGGATATTCCCTGAGATGCTGAGTGTACAGAGTCCTTGTAACTTTGCATTCACGACTGAAACACTGAAAAGGCAGAGCCCACCTGACCGATCTTGAAGCTGCTAGAGGAGAAGCTGTGGCTATTATCAGAGATATAGAGGAACGTCTGCGAAGTGCTGGAGGACGCCTTCCGTTCTTTCTGAGACACCAGCAGGGAGGAGCTGTGTGAACCAATGGAGGACAGGTGATGTCCATCCATGCAGTGGGCAGCGCCTCGATGCTGCTGCTTGTGACGGCTGCCGATTTTGCAGAAGAGCCACTTGATCTTCTCCTTGACCTTGAGGAGCACAGTCTTTCGCAGCAAGATGTAGATCCAGGGGTCCAGGATGGGGTTGACAGAGGCAAAGCGGATGGCTTGCAGATCAGGGTTCTTCTCCAACCTTATCTCCACCTGTGGCTGGTACAGCTGGTTGACAAATACCTGCACCTGACCAGAAAAAACCCAGGTAACATGTTTGTATTGCACAAGTTAATTAAATGAACAATAACTTCATAAGCACTATTTGAATCTGTCTGCATCAACAAATCACATGGCACAGCATAAACAATTTTCGGTTACCTGGTTCACCAGCTTGCAGTGTATATGTACTTGCCCTGCAATGAATTTCTTTGTATAAAGTTACTTAGACAAAAGCTAATGCAAAAAAAAAAAAACAGGAGTGGAGCACTGTGTGCATTCTGCTGAGATCACTGTGATGTAGTACGGTAGTGTTTAACTGTTGTAATGTTTGCGCAATTATAACGCAATGCAATTGTGCAAACATTGCAACATTTATACAAGCTGTTTACAAAAAAGTAAGGCACTATAGGAATATCCAATCTGATGCTCAATTTATACAAGAGGCTGACTAAATTTTCCCCCAGTTGAATTACATTAAAAGTGTGTTATAGGTGCATTTTCAGATCACAACACTCAGTCACTTCATATGGTGCCACACCATGCTGGAGTTCCGCAACTAGAACATGTCTGAAACACACCTGCACAACCCGAGCGCCGTTAATATTTCAGAACCTTTCCGAAGCGACAGCTTTCGTTATAATGCTGCTGTTATATGCCCAAATGGCTTTCTGATTATAAAACACAGGATTGCACAGGATTTCATTACAGTTTGAGTTGTCGCTTACATAAAGTCTGTTACCTAATATTTATGCATTTTGGAGAACACCCAACTAAACACCCCTACAAGTTCGGCTTCTATCCTCAAATATTAAATTAAATTAAACTAAAATACGATTTTAATTGGAGAATCATATATATATATATATATATTTAACTGATTAGTATTCTTAAATTGGCAATTATTAATAACCCTGAAAACCACTCACTTAAAAATCCGAATTACATAATGGGTGAGATCAAACAGAATAAATGTCCAGTTGTCATGTTTAAGGTAGGCCTACATTTTCATAACAATAACACTGACAGCTTTCGACCACCAAAATGGGTCGTGGATACCGTGGCATACCGGCTAGGTAAAATCAACCGATTATTCACCGAAATCTACCGATTATAAGATTCGCGAAATGGATTCACCGTCTGCCGGTCCCCGATTGTTAACGTTTTTTTTTTCTTTCGTTGTAGTATATTGCGAAACCCCCCCATAATAATTTGCGACCCACAGTTTGAGAACCACTTGCTTCAGGCACCTTAACACCCAGGTGTTAAAATGGATGTCACTGACATTTCAGATTGTGGCTGCATTACGAAAAAAACAACACTTTCCCCACCTTTTCGGATCCCAATGATCTACGTCCCGTGAAATGGCGGTCGCTGCGTATATAATTTTTCCACCTAAATATTAATACTTAATATAAAACAGTCAATTCAGTTATTGCAATGTACAAAAATATTGTTAGGCCTATTTAAACCTTTTAACGCAGATGCTTAGAAAAGCCATCATAAGTATTTTAATTTATATTATTTCATAAAAGGCCTATGTGCGTAAATATTTATCACAAACGTGGCGCTTAGTTAAACTACGTGTGGACTCAAAACGTTTAATAATAGGCCTATATTTCCATAAATAACACGGTTGGTCACATGAAATCAATCCACTCACTTAAGGAATTCGGTAAACTGGATCATGCCTTATTTTCCCCAAATGCACTGCGTTGTGTTTAAGTCAAGATAAGGGACTTGTATGCTGTGACTTTTATGACTTGTGAAAAAGCATAATCGCGTTAGCTGCGTTAAGAATGCCAGTCACCTGTCTGAACATGCTGGTATTGCCTGCCATTTATGTTCGCAGAGACAAACAAGCGTTCACAAAAATATGTCATTATTCCCGAAAAAAATACTTGGAAAGTTTTAACAAGTTTTATCTACAATAATCAAAACGAGGAGACCGACTTCAACTACATTAAATATTTTATATGGTTCCAACAATTAAGCTGAACTTGTGCACTGACGATATTGACTTTTATACATTTATATAAAAACATATAGAGGTAGGCCTACATGTAAGAATAGTGAAAAGCTTAAAACTTACTGTTTATTATTTATTAAGTAAGCCTGATGTTTCTGTAACCCACAGTCTGATATGATGCTTTTTTCTCAATGGTTAATTAAACTATGCTAATTTGGTTAAAAAAAAAATCTTAATGCAAAAAACGGCCAAATGGCAAAATGAAATAAAAAGCAGAACAGAGCCTAAAAACAACTTACCACAAGTGGAATAGAGCAAATGAGTATCACGGCAGACGTGGCTATTAATAAAATGACCATCTGAATCTCGGCTCCTGCCATCCGCCGAAAGCTCCGTCGTCTGCGAAGGTCGGTGCTTTCTCCCTGCTCCTTTCCGAGAGATGTCCTGCGGACAAACCTCCTGTGCATCCTGATCAGAGCGCTGCTGACCAAGGCGTTGCAGATTACCGTGGCCAAGATGAGAAAAGAGCTGAAACCCGCATACATGTAGGAGAAGGCGGCGTGCCTGCTAACGTTACTCCGCCAGTCAATGAAGCACCAAGTCTGCGGATGCTGCTTCTTCACCTCACCCAGACCCATGCTCGGCAAAGCGCAAAATGAAATGCTGACGATGTAGATGGTTAAGAGGGTCAAGCCCGCCAGTCTCTGGTCCACGTAATGGTTGTAGAAGTACGCGTGGTTAATAGCCATGTACCTTTCGATCGACATGGCACAAATTATGCTGAGTCCAGCCAAAGAGAAGAAGAGAAGGATGATGCCGAAGTACTGGCAGAGCGGGTCTCCCCCTGGCCAAGAGCCCTTCATATAAGTGGCTATGGTCACCGGACTTGCAAGCAAAGTTCCCAAAAGGTCAGTAATCGCCAGTCCACAAACCAAGGTATAAAACGTGGTCTCTTTTTGCTCCCTTCTTGACTTGCAAAGCACGACAATAGCGATCACGTTACCGACCACTCCGAAAATAAACATAATACAAGGTATGGTTGGGTCCTTAGTCCTATGTGCCCCGGTGCTGTTCGTCATCTTAAATTACAGTTATTGTATTAACTTACTTGACAACATTGACACCTACATGTCGTTGACAGTCCAAGCTGCTCAGCGTAAACCAATTTAACTGAAATCGGTTCTCATATAAACGACAATAAAATTGCGATTAACTCATCCTTAATCACTTACAGGACGACTGGCTTTTTTCGGCACTTTGTATCTCCCTCTGGAGGTGCGCTGCTCCAGGGGTTTCCGCACGTTACGAAGGACCTGCATGAGTTGTCTCCCCTAACTTGTGTGCAGCTCCGCCTTTCATCTCTGCTCAGCCCCGTGAATTTAGGGGAAGGACTACCTTCCTCCGAGCCGCTTCCCATGCCATAAACGATCTCCAAAGTAAGTCCTTCTCGGGAACTATATATTGTGACATTGTTACAACTGAATAGGAAATGTGATGTTTGTTTAAAATTTTCGTGTTTGAACTACTAACAGATGTGTTCTGCAATAAAGTGGAAACATGAAACGTGTCTGTCGCCGCCTATATGTTTGAATTCTAATTTCCGGAGTAAAATGTAATGCTGTAACTGTGATTGTTGCAGAAACACATTGTCATGCTGTAATACATCTGTTTACTAATAGATTAATAATAGATAGTTTACTAATAGATAGTTTACTAATAGGTTACTAATAGATTCTGTTACTGGCAGATGAATCTGTTATTCCTTCGGCACAGTCCGACTAGGCTACAACAGCCGCTGGGGAAACAGGACTGGCGCAGCGCTGCCCGACTCAGCCTGTTCACGTATAGTTCTCCTAACTGCGAATATATAACAAGTTATAACTGTCACCTACCGGTATAAAAACAATTTTTACGCTTCAGCTATACGGTAACTCGGTAACACTTTACTCGAGTGGGCACAAATTCTCGTAATGTAGTATTATGCTATTATTTAGGTATTAATTAACCACAAACTAAATCTTACATATTGATTAATGAATGGTGACGCGTCTTTTATCCCAAGTAATTACTATATTTGTTACTATGTCTGTTAATTCTGTAAGTCTTTGTGTACTACTGAACGAACCACTTAAGGAACAAATGATGAATAGCACAAGTGAAATACTGATATGTTTGTTCATCGTTAGGCAACTTATGTTAAGTATGTAGTATATTTGTTCATGATTTGTACTTCAGTAATAACCAAGTTATTATTAAATATTTGTATTTGCAGGTACTGTGAAGTATTTGCAATGCAGTGCACTTGTGATTGAAAGGTTGCTGGTTTGAATCCCTGACCAGCAAAGTACTGCCCCCATGCAGTGGCCCCATGCAGTGGCCCCATGCAGTGCTCCCCAGCTGCTGTATTAGCTACCACTCTTATGTCCCATATGGCTGAAATGCATAGGACACATTTTGTTGTTGTGCACTGTGGTGTGTGAACAACGACAATTAATCACTTTCACTTAAATGGACTTTACTGGGCCAGGCAGTACTGTGAATTGCATATTACTCAGATATATTTCCTATTTCAGCCATTTATTTCATTTATAGCCATTTCTTATATTTACTTCATATTTATTCTATAAATACGTAGACTGCCGCAGTCATTCCTAGTCAATCTTATAGGCGGCCGCCTAAGGCACCGTCTTCTTAGGGGGTGCCAACTTAGCAACCTGCCGGCGCCGGCGGTGAAGCCTACATCAGTCCCCACGTGGGCTCAGACCGGTATTGCCTAGTTAGGCTAATATGTCTACTTTGATATTTTATGAGAGCTTTTACCTTGTTTTGTGTTATCGATAGATAATTATAATTAAGTTTCATGTTCCTGACTGCGTGGCGCATATAAGAATTTCTATGTACTGATGTAGCCTACAAAAAGCAAATGAATCTTGAATCTTAAAACAGTTAAATCTAGAACGAATTAATGTAAAAGATAAATGAAAGTGAATACAAAAGTTCAAACAAGGAGGCCTAATGAACGCCAGCGTGTCCAATCACATCGATCCAGGTTTTATATAAAGAGTAAATCTAACCCACTTCTTTGTCGTTAAAGCTATTTGTTCTCCCGCCTCCTCCCCTCCACCACCTTTGGCTCCCTGTCCTGGTCCGGGGTTTGGCTCCTTCACCTCCTGCCTGGTCGCCCAGCCAGATCTGTCAGCTTCAGAGTCGATGGAACCAACGACCAAGAGACGGGCTTCGCCAAATCACTGTTCTCATACTCATTTAAATTGTTTCACCAAATAAACACTCGTGTCAACCATATATTGAGGTCTCCTTGGTTGAAATGTATTTGGTTTGTGAATTTGCTACAGTATGAATAGTATGACCACAGGTTACATCAGATTTAATTATCTGTGGGGCACTGATTAAGTCAGCCAGTTTCACTTTGTCTCCTGCGAGGGGCGCTGGTGGTACGACTTGCTGATGATATTATCAGAGTTACTTTGTTTCATGAAAGTGTAGTTTATGTTGAAAACTGCATGTTGGTAAGTTCTGCTAGGTCACAGCGACCAGTGCAGCTTGGTAACATCCCAGCCAAACAGTCTGTATATTCCATGTCGGTGGGATTTCTTTGGGTGCACAGAGACACGTGTGACGGCTGTGAATATATGGATAATGTGTGTCTACTGAGTGCTCTGCTCTCACTCTGATTTACCCTGGATCATTGTCTGACTCCATGACTCCAACTGGACACATGGAGATGAATGAAGAAGGTATTTTATAAGACAGGAACAGCATGTATCAGCATAATTATGGTTCATAATCCTATATTGTCATACCACATTCCTTGTATATGACTTGTACAATTGTGAAATTGTACACTTTCAGGCGACTCCAGTTCAGTGATTGGTAGAGCAATATACAGTATATTAAAATATTTTTTTGAAGTGAAATATGAACTCATTTATCTTATGTATCTGCTTGCCCTATGTGGGGTAGCAGAGGTCTGGATCTCAAGAGCTGCCACCATTGTATCACAGGGGGCACTCACGTTCACACCTATGGACAGTGTGGTCCAATGCACCTTAGTGTAAACTGAAGAACCCGATGGAAACCGCAACATGGGGGCAATCCCAGTCTACCGTACCACCCTGCCTGAAGTCCTCTGTCATAGTCCCATTGCCCAAAAAATCCAGAATAACCAGTTTAAATGACTACCGTCCAGTGGTACTCACTCCAATTATTATGAAGTGCTTTGAGAAGCTTGTGCGGAGTCATATAATTGCCAGCCTGCCACCAGAAATGGATAAGTACCAATTTGCATACAGGGCCAACAGATCCACAGAGGATGCGATCGCTAC